>JASSRY010000271.1:577332-652350 GCA_032466555.1 Tinamus major | reverse complement strand
TATATATATATAAATAGATGTTACTCAGGCTTTCTGAGAGATTGGAAAGGATTTTCAACACCTTAAGCAATGGTGGGCCTTGACACAAACACCTTTTAAGTGTTAAGTACATTGTACATACTGCCACCATTACAATGTAAATAATAACTAACTTGCCCTTCCTAACGTGTATAACTTTCTACACTTGCTGCTGCTTTCTTGGTACAAGGGCTTGTGTTTTAGTTCTTCATAAGCTCCACAGTGGCATTAAGCAGCCAGATGCCTGTATCTTGTAGAACATACCTATTGTCACAACCACCTGCTTTTTTTCCAGATCTCCACTTATATATTCTAGTATCAGTACAGGATTGAACATACATTGTTGCTCTAGATAAAACAGGATGTAATGCACAGTTTTGCTTTTAATTCCAGCTTGTCTTTTTACAAGTATTAACAGTGACTCGAGGTTGACAGAGGTCATACTGAGGCCTGAAGTAGCTCCAAAACAGGGAAATCATGTTCAATAGGATTTTAATTTTTACTCTGCTATCAATGTGAATGATTCTCTGTCTTAGTTATCCAGTCCACTCATTCAAATGATTCTTTGTTTTCTTTGCTCTTGAATCAGAGCTTTTACTGTGATGGTAACTGCCAGGCTGGGACCACAATTGGAATACTTTCAGAGGAAGTCATGTGCATATCTTGCAGACAGTGCAGTGGCTATCATAAGGAGAAGACATTCTGTGGAAGTAAGTGATAAGAAATTGGTTGGAATTTTATTTGCTTTTCTGATGTATTTGTTGGCAAGGCTAAATAGTACATAATTTTGGAATGTGAAAGGCTATTTGTATTGTAAGGGTATTTCTTCTTTTAAAATAAATATACTGTAGACTACAAAACCTTATAATTTACCCTTGTCTACTAACAGGCTAGAATGCCACATGTTGTTTTTCTTTAGGGAACAAAATACCGAAGCAAAGAAACTTAATAATTATGCTTTTGTGTAAATAAAAATAAATGAAGTTATCTTTTACAGCATCATATGTGCAAGCCTCCTCTTGTGCATATGAGCTAGTATGTGTTACAGTGGATAAAACTGTTAATAATTTTATGTGGTGACTGTCTCTCTAACTCAACATTAAATGAACATACATTAGGAAATAACTGTGACAGCCATAGCTTGGATCAGCTTTGTTATTTCCATACCACAACACAAAAGAGCTGAATAAATGTAATATTTTATTGATCACAAACATAATATTTTAGCAATAAAATGCATGGTGATTCATATGAACAGTGGGAAATTAAAGCAAAACCAAAAAAAATTTCACATTTTTTTTTCCATTTCATTCTTAGTCTAAGCAATAAATACAATGTAGAGCATCTATTAATCTTATTTACATAGTACATTACTTGAACATTGCCTGATTTCCAGCCTGAATATTTCATGACATGAAAAAGAGTACATGTTGCAGCATTTCTACAGCCAAATAGACAATCAAAATGAAAAAAATACATAGCAAAAAAAAAAAAAAAAAAAAAAAAAAAAAAAACTGAGGGCCCTACAATGGAGCACGAATCCTTGCCATCTGTCTGTGCCATTTATCATCTTAACTGAAGCAGTAGCATTTAAAATGGACAATCTGTGTCATTGAAAACTAACATCCTTGTATAACAGATACCAAATATAAGACAAGGCATTTTTTTCTCTAGTCCCTTTTGGGGCTAAAAAAATCCTCACCAGATAATAAACAAAGTGCAAAATGTTTCCATGTTCCAAAGACTCCCACAGTCCAACCACCACAGAGAACCTAGATAATGGCTAATATTTTTTCTACAGTAGAAAATAAGTCACGAGGCATATGAACATAGGATTTGATCTAATTTATAGTAACAAAAGATTTTTAAGGAGCAGAGCCTGCTCTTGGCTGTGAATGAAGTGAATAAGAAGAGGTAGGAAGAGGGAACAGGAACGGGGTTAGTTAACCCCATGAGAGGTGGGGAACTGCGCTGCTCCTCTGCCATTGAACCCTCCACAGGCACAAACATTTCCATTTTCCAAACATGTTCACCTGCATGTGTGGTTGCTCCTTTTTCAAACTGAAGACAAGTGATCCTAGAAGCATGCTGTGGTGTCCACCTAGAAGTACTAGGATGATATCTGTGCAAAAATGTTATTTTTTTTCCCCCTCCTAATTTCCCCTTACAAATTTCTCTGATAGTGGACAGGGAGCTGTCAGAATCTAGTAACTTGCATTAAATGATACAAATTTAGTTATGTAGTCTTATTAAATTTGAACTGCAGAGCTGAGAAGAAAACTGAATTCACAGAATTTAATATTTTATTACACTCTCCACTGTCATTTATGTATTAATTACAACAACCCACAGGGTACCACTGAAATAATTGACTGATTATATACCTTAAAAAGGGCTTAAAAAATGCTGTTAAAATGGACAGATATCTGCCCGGGCTGTGATTTGCATCTGGTACCTGTTTCCCCCTGACTCTGAAAATGGGGCTCAACAAAGTCATGTATCTGAACATGATCCAGGATACAGACCAGGGATAGCAGGAACCAAACAGTCATGAATTTTAAAATTAATGAGTTTCACTGCCAGCAGGAGAGCACTTCTGAGTTATACCAGTTATTAGCTGGTCCCCACTGTGTAAAGCTATGCAAGAACAGGAATTTTCTGCACCCACAGAACACGTCTTCCAAACGTTGCACAGACATTAAGTGATAATACGTAGCTCAGAAAGCACACCTGTAAGTAGCTTCTAATCATGTTATCACAGATGCCATAGCTGTATTCTTACAAAATAAGAGTTTGTGCTAGCTGATTGCCATAGTTCACTCAGCTGCAAATGCAGCATGTCATAAACTTTGCATCAGTCTTGCAGAAGAACAGGAATCTTAATTTGTGCATCCCATCTGGGATTCTATATTATGAACCTAACTCATTAATATAACACAAAACTACTTCCTAAATTCAAACACCAGACATAAGAACTGTATAAAACTATGTAAAGGTGCAATTCATATGAACTTAAAGGCATTTACAGCCTCGCGAAGTCCCAAACCAATAAACACTGCAACAGCACATTAATTATAAGCTAATGAAATTTACTCAAAGGCAAAAATGAACTAATTACTGAAAACCAAAGTGGTCTCAGAAGGACCTGTTTTTCAGCTTTGTATTGGTGTAAGTGTACCTAATACATATTAGCATTAGAATAATCTATCAACTGTGACACCCCCTTTTCTCTACTTTTCTTTTTCCATTTGAAGTAGATGTATCTCTGAAGAACAAACCAGGATTTTTTTTCTACTTTTGTGCATTTAAGTAAGACTTACTACTCACGTCACTTTTGATATTTCTTTGTCAGTTCACTTAAAAAAAACCCAAGCAGCTTCTATTATTCCTTTAAAGCAGAAAGATTGACAAAACCCCCCTCACCTCAATCATTTTATTTAAGGAAATATTTTCTCCAGACCTCCTTGAGAGCCTCCTCATTTTCACTGAGACCTTAATTGGCCAATAGGACCAACAAAACAACTTACTGATAATTACTGAGAGGATTGAGTCTGAACTTTATAATTAATTTTGCAAACATTAATGACATATTACTAATATTAATTTGATTAATCTGAATTTAATACACTGGCTTTAAAGGCAGCGTATAATTTCACAGCGTTCAATCTTGCATGCTTTTCTCAAAGAAAGCTACAAAATTAATCAAAATGTTGTCCCAAAATTAAGGACTAAGGTATCAGGCACGTGTCCAGGACAACAGGTCAAACGAAAGCCCATAAACACCACCACCACACTCTGTACATGATCTTTTCCCAGTCACGTACTTGCTTAAGCACAAATAAAGTCCCCTCAGCCATGAATTACCATCTGGAGGACTGACTTACAGTTGCTCTGCTTAGCACTTTTCTTTCTGGCAGTTAGACCTCATAGATCTTCTCTGCATTAAAGTCAATAAGAAGCTTCCATGAACTTCAGTCAGAGAAGGATACACCTGTGTATGAAAACAGTTTAAATAAAAAAACCTTCCAAGCTTACTGTGTTCAGCTGCAGTAGGAATGTAGGTGGAGTCTCAGACTTGCACTGGCTGCTGCATGCTTAATTTAACAGAGCAGTACTACCAAACTGGCACTGAGTCAACACTTGTGAGACTAGTAACTTTGCCTACCTTTTTTTTTTTTTTTTCCCCCATGAGTCAAATGGTATACACACAATTAGCCTGGACAATATATTGCAATTATTGCACCAATCATTTTTTTCTGCTGTCTTTTAGGTCAAATTAAGACAATAGAGTCTGTAAATATGGTATTTACACTAAATGTCTACAGGCAAATGAAGTGGCTTCAATACAACACAGTCTTTATACAAACTTCCAAGAAAATAAGAAATTCTTCATTGATTCCCTTTGTACAAAAAAATTGCCAACTTTGTCTACACAGTAGAAACTGAAGAGGCAAAGTTTGTATTCTAATATATGTACTTATATAAATGCATATATATAGATATATATGCACACATATATATGCACAGATGTCCATACTATATAGATATTCAGAAACACAAATGTGTATATGCATATGTATATATACATAAGAAAAATGTGTGGTTTTAGTTTGCATCATTCAGGAAGAAAACATATCCCAAGTTAGGCAAAAATCTTCTGGCCATGAAGTCAAATGAAACTTCAAGTTCATGAGCTACGCGGGTGACAGGGGCGGCCGCGGAGCCTTTGGCAGTCAACCGTACAGCTTCTCAGTCTTTAAAACAACAGTCTCCATGTCGTGGTAGCCTTTCCCATTTAAATGTTCGCTGGTGCAGTCGTGGTTGTAGCTGTAGCCCTGAACATCACTGATGGATGACACGGTGTAGGAGGCTGTGCGCATAGCGTCTGAATGGCTGAAGCTGTGCTCAAATTGGATTTTGTACTGATTCCAGTGTCTTCTCAAAACAGCTTGGACCTACGCCAGGAAACAAAGGAAAAGAAATGCACATAAAGTACTTGGAAAGATATCCTTGATGCATCCTGAATGCCAGAATAAATGTTGCTCGTGGTATTAGACGGTAAGCTCTCAATAAGCTTTTAAAATCAGGGTCCCTACATGCAATATGGCACGAGACATTCTGAAAGAACTACAGTTCACACAGGCATTATTCCTTGGCAAATTTGGCAAGCTATAATTACATTTTACATTGCTAGTGTATTAGGTGCTCAGGAAGAGCACAGATTATAGATGACATTTGGCAGCCACAACACAAATTTCTGCCTTTTCCCCTATGGACTCAAGTCCCATGTGGACAGAATAGAATTACAGACGTAAATGGTCATTCTTTTGATGCTCATAGTTAAAAGGTCATGTCATCAGCGGCTGTAAATCCCTTTACTTCCATTGAGCCGTGATTTACATTTGCTACAGCTCTGATTAAAAAAAGCCTTTCTTTTAAAATTTTTGACCATGCTTTAATCAAAAAAATTAGAAGTGCTATTTCCTGACCTGTGTTCAGCACACATTTCTATGGTGGTTAAAAATAAAGCTGATTAAAATAGTTGAAGGCCCCAGCTTGTTTACATCCCACTGTAAGGATGTCGTGTTTATCATAGGCTTCCTCTGCTGCAACGTGGTTAAACACCTGTGCATACGGGATTGCTGAAGAGTCACATTGATGAAATTCACATGGAATTAGTTTCTCAGGAATGATGCCAAGGGAAGAATGGTGAGAATGCCAATAGCTGTTTTTGCTGCTGTTTTAAAAGGTCTCTTCTAAGTACCAGCTGTCAAAAATAACTGTCCACAGACCACAAATATTTAATTTCCTCTTCAGCAAGTTTTGTGCTTAATGACAGGTTCTTCTGCGAGCACCTCCTGGTGCAGGCAGTGACTTTCAGGAAAGCTGAGGGATGCACATGCACGTCTACCCACTAGCGCTGGCCTCTCTCAAAATCACAGCCTTCATTTCACTTGGACAACAAACTAAGCAGTGAGTAGTCATCCATGGTTAAATATCAATCTGTGGGTAAAGATTTTTAGGATTTTTCCATATGGCTTGAGGGTTTCTTCTGTGTTGGCTCAAGGTTCTTCTAACACAATGGTTTCTTTTGTCTACTTTTACTCTGGCTTTGATTATGAAAAATAAAAATAAATAAAACGATGCAATGTTTAGATTTACTGCAGTCTGGTATTGAAATACCCTATTAAGGGAGCACTTCACATTCAAGCAAAGAAAATGTTGAATGGTGATAGAAGCATCTAATGAGTAACATAAGAAATTAATATTGTTTGACAAACTGACCTGTACTGCACATTAGCGCTGGAACTGACCCCATCCCAGGCTGCACTGCCCAAGCAACATGCACATTTTCCTTGGCCTTTGCACTGTCAACAGGCCATATCTGCTATTTTTTGGATGCTTCTTATGTTTCTTTTCACTACAGCTCTCTTCTGCAGTCTATTTTATTACCCCTTGTGGACCAGGGGTGGCCTGCAAGCCACTGCATGAGCAGGGTTGGGCTCCTGGTACTCCATACAGAATACCAATGGTACAGCAGCAGTTGGGAAATACTCAGGTATGGATAAAAGGAAATTACAATTTTCTAGTATTTTCAATTGCTAATGTCCCACAAAAAAAGTTTTTTCCCATTGTCATTCATGATTTCAATACCAATAGTCAGTGTTAATCCATAAATTTACAGCTGCAAAAACAGCACAAAAGTGTTAACACCAGCCTTCGATGCCTGGGGTTTGGTACAGTTTATCTGAGTTGTTGCTATGACAGGTGATGGTGAAGAAGCACCTCATGCACCATAACCCAGTCGCAGTCTGAGGCGGTGTTATGGAAACACACACCTGCCTGGAGCATGCCCACCAGAAGCAGAACCTTCTAGGAGACAAAGGAAATACCTTTTTTCCAGACTTTTTCCTAGCTACACTGGCACTCCTCCCACATTGTACCTTACTGTTCCAGTTGTTTATAAGGCAATAACTTTCTTCTTGAATACAATGCAGTAAAAATGCAACGATCTTATAAATGCGGTGGTTGAAGCACTGAGACTAAAACAGTTAGAAGCACAGACTTCCACTGTGACTAAGGAGCAAATATATACACTGACCCAGGCCTAATAAACTGTGAGAGAGGTTCCCTATTCCTCTCTTCTGCTTGTTGCCCTTGGCATAAATAAATAAATAAATTGCTCAGACTCATGCATCTCTCAAAAGAAGAAATAAAACCCTGAAACTATTAGGAAGTTCAGGTTCAGAGGAAGAAGAAGGGTGAATCTGCTTGAATCAGTTCTTATATTGGCCAAATATTTAGTGCTTGAGTAAATATTACCCTGCAATAAGTTTGTTTGTGTAAGCACACTGAAAAAAAAATTATGACATCTAATTAAGAAAGCTAAGGGTTCAGTCATATGAACACATCTCCTTACAGTCATAAGGAGCAACTGCTCTCAATGTAGAACAAATGAGCAAGCAGATGTGCAGGAATAAGTGCAGATTATAGTTCCTGCCCTGTCAAAACTGCTGAAAAGGGTTAGTTGGATTTTTTTTTTCTTTTTTTAGTGGCTTTCTTTTGCTAGCAAGATTCACAAGAAAAATTTGAATTTGTGTACATGCGTTTTTAAAAACTGTCTACTGCAGCAGTCTCTGAGCCTACAAGACCTTGTAAGTGTAAAGCTTGGGCGCCAGTTTCTAGTTAAAAGATTATCTGCCCAATGCAATGAATCCCTAGGATAACAGACGCCACGGTGATGACTTCCTCTACAGACAACTGGCCCTCTCCGGATATTGAATTACATTTTGCTTTATATGATATTTACTGAGGATTTATATCAAAGCAACAAGTGTCCTCTGTTCCTTGAATAATCAAGAGATGTGGCTACTTCTCAGCACAAGAGAGTCAGCCCTTCAGTACTTACGATGCCTGGAACTATGGCATATTCTTTCCCACTTATTTCCCCATCTCTACCCTTAGTAGCAAGGTTTTTTCTTTTAAAAGTTGTTTATAGTTAACAATTGAATTTAGGAATTAAAATATATATATATATTTCTGGCTTACCACATCCTTAACTGCTGAAATATAACCAAAATGTTAAAGTATAACAAAAAAAATTTAAAACTTTTACCTCTCCATTAAAGAAGCAGAAAATTGTAGCCACTAGTAGACCCTGTAAAATAAAAAGGTTTTGTTAGATTACAGACACTACAGATTTCTTCAGGTATGTGATAATTTCCTGACAAAATTCAGATATAGACAGCAAAAGAAAAATGTATTACAAACCTAAACCTTGGGAATTATTTCTAAAGATGTACTAGTAAAAACAAGTGGGTCAGCTATCTACCATGATACATATTTTTTCCTTAAGAACATTCAGTGGCTTGAGAAAGTGCAAAATATTTATAAGCAGGAATATTGCCTAAAGACCTTCCCATTGCAATCTGAAATGAAGCGGTTGTTTTTCCTGCGTTTGCCGGGCGCGCCCGCAGGTGCCCACGCTCCCGCGCGGCGGCCGCTGCCGTGGCGCTACCTGGTAGTGCATGAGGATGTGCATCACGTAGTCGTAGACCTCCTCGGCGATCCGGCCCTCGGGCCGCCACGGGAACAGCACAAACTCAATGCCCAGCAGCGGAACCAGGATCAGGGTGGCGCGGACCGCCTTCATGTAGAGGTTGGACTCTGCCTTGTGGGTATCCTTGAGCTTCGTTATAAGGACACGGACGATGTTTAACAGGAAGAAAAGATTCACCTGTCGGAAAACAAAATGGCAGTGAAGATACTCTGGAAAAAATAGATACACTGTTCTGTGAAACCAAAGAAGCCAACAGAAGAGCACTCATAGTACATGGATGCCACTGATTATATAATACACAGACCTTCAAGAGTCTCTTTTAGACTAGTTCTAAAATCTTTAAGAGACTGGGTTCTGACATTGAATATTTGTGTCCAGGCCTCTCATTTATTAATATCCACCCAGATAATCTTATGGAACCTTGATTATAATAAAAAAAGGAAAATTTCAGCACTGCTGCTATTTCACAGACAAAATCTTGCGGTTCTTTGTAGCCAGTGCTTTTGATTTATTTTACATTAAAAAAAATACTGTGCTGTTTCATAGAGAACAGCTTAAGACATAGACATAAGCTGACACTGTTTAAAACCTGGCCTGAACTCCACACAGAAATCAGTGGACCATGGCAATGCTTAAGCAATTTTGTTTTGTAGGCAGAGTGCTGTCCCCAAAGCCCTGTGCTATACCTGAGAAAAAGCAGGTTATGTAGATACAGACCAACCTAAACAGCGTCTTAAAAAAAGCTTCTGGCTTTTTCAAATATGACCGATTTCTGGAGAAAAGAAATATATATTTATTAAAAAGAGAAATAAAATTGTAGGCAAGACACCTCTACAGGGAACTGTAAGCCCCTGCAGACAAAAAGCAGATCTGAAATACTCCCACAGTGGCTATCACGTGGTTCATGTCCAAATCTTTCAACAGAGCTACACATGGGACAACCTATGAGACTTCATTCTTACATATTTTGGAATTTGATCCAATTCTTTTCTCCAGCTTTCCTATCCTAAAGTTTGTTTGTTGGTTTTCTTAAAAGAACTCACTTTCTAAATGAAGTGAGCAGAATGCTGATTGCTCTTCAGCTCCATAGTTACTAAACACCTTTCTTGCCTAGTGTTTCTCTTCACTCAGTTTCACCAGAAAAGATCTGAGGTCACAGCAATGCAGACTAAAACTCTTTCAATATTCATTGCTGTAATTAAACAGAAAACCTATGCATGCATGTATGTACACACACACACACCCCAGCCTGAGCGAGTAGGCACAGCAACAGTAAAGCTAGGGACAGTTAGGCTGTATTTTCCTCTCTCTCCGTGTAGCGGCAGCCCCTTACAGAAAGGAGAGCTCAAGGGGAACTTGGGGACTCAGCTCATGCCAGTGCCTACCACAACGGCCACCAAGGCAGAGGCTACTCAGGACACCAACTGTGGGAGGCAGAAATCCAGATTTTTGGCTCTCTTCTTATTCGGAATAATTGACTATCCTTTTAGATATTTACATAGACATTAAAGAGAGAGGGAAAAAAGCATCTCCCAGCTCGTGAAAGCGGGCAGGAGGAAGGCCCCTCCATGCTGAGGTGAGGAGGGAGCCGCGTGGCGCTGCGGCCTGCACAGCCAGGCCCAGGGCCTGCCCTGGCCTCGAGGGCTTCCATGCCAACCAGCCGTGTGCCGTTAAAAGCAGCATGGCCCTGACAGATATGTTAGTGCTATTTATATTTAACTTACATGCTATTTCAATCAATTGCAACAGGAAATCATTCTACATAGGAAACTACTGCATGAACTACTGCTGGAAGCTTCCAGCTACGTTTTAGCTGTGTTTGAACAACCACGATCTCCTGCTTCCCTCTTAAGAAATTTATTTAGATTTTATGCGGCCCAGACTTCCTATAGTACAGGCAATAAGTCCTTCCTCATAGCTAAATTTAGACCTTCTCACTTAATTTCTGTTAGTTCAATATCAACATCTCTCAAATACAGAGCATTCAGTCCACTGGTGTTTAGGCAGAATGACCAATTCCTATAACAGTCCTCAAATGCTAATTTAAGACAAAAGAGCAACAACTAGGAATAAAATACCTAGCAAAAGTTTTTCATTTAAGAGAGGCTAAATGCACAAAGTCATTCCAGTTGTACCACCTACCAACCAAAACACCCCCACAGAAATAAATTTGTGAAGACTTTTCAAATAGAGACTAGGACAAGCAGAAAAGATAAATGAGGCCAAGCAGAGTCTCAGTAGAACTCTGCAGCACCAATTTGGGTCATAAATACAGTGCGCTCAGGATGGACTGGATTTTTATGGAAGTAATGAAAACTTGTCTCAGTTTGATTAAGTTAGGTAGACCATTTTCATATTTAAGCAATAGCTGGTCAGTGGAACTACTTTCAAAAGTATTATCTTCAAATTGACTATGATGGTTTGTAAGCTCCAGAGAAGTCCAGTTGTGCTTGCTGCAGTATAAACACATAATAAGATACAGACAGCTCCATAGTTATACAAAAATGGAATCAAACAAGTCGTTAAAAGAAAACAAGGCTGAGAAAGCGATCTTACATTGGAAAGAGAATTAAATGTTATTGGAGCCAATACTGGGAACTTAGTAGCTTTTGGGTTCTGCTTTCAGAATTGTCGTAAGCATAACTGAGCTTAAAATTCAACAGGTTCTGCAGTTCTTTAGTGGAAAATTACTCAGGATCCTGAAATTTCTACTTCTCTCCATGCCCAGTTTGTGCTGGGACCATTCTTATTTGGATTTAAATTCTTTCTTGGTATAAACAGAGAATTCGCAGATCAGGACACTCAGATATTCTCAGACCTGTCTAGCAGTCATTGCCTGTTTTAATAGAGCCATATGGCTGCAGACCTGAGCCTGCTTGAGCTCGGCTTGCCTGGGCAGAACACCTGGGCATGGCCCTGAGGACACGTCCTGTGTCTGACCGCTGGCCATCCCCGAGGCTGGGCGCACTCGTGCTGAGTGTTCAGGCTCCTGCTCTGCGCCAAGTCCAGCTTATACCCTTGAAACAGGTCAGGGAGAAAGGCAGAGACACAAACTGGGGGTCCTGATCTTCCTTCTAGGACGTGTTCATGGGGCACACGCGCTGCCGCTCCTGCTAACATCTGCATCTTTACAAGGCTGCAAGTTTAAGGTACTAACATACATATAGTATTATTATGCAGCAAAATAAACATTCCTTTAATGCTGTTTGTACAAATAATGACATTAATTATTATTTTTCCAATGGCACCAGTGCAAAATGTAACAAGAAAGATCTGAAAAGCATATCTGAAAAGCTACACTGAAATCAATACTGTTATCGCTGAAATTCAAATCTATTGATTTTCTTTTTTTCCTCCATTTTGATCAATATTTGCCTAGAGTAAAAGTTCACATAACACCAGCAGCTACTGTTTCATTCCCACACTATTTCTTTGGTTGTGGTTGCTTAGACAAAACCTTTTTCAATTAAGTGGGCAACTGAATACAACTTCAATCAAAATGCGACTTATGTCTGCTCCCATTTAGAGCTTCTTTGACCTGGATCTGACCGTAGTTACATAATAACAGGGATTGTAAAAGCAGCGTTGTTGTTAACTTTATGTAACTGTAGGATTTTCAGTGACATACAAGAGTTAAAGGCCTAATTCCCATTGGCTTTTGCCAATTCTCCCTGGCACCCCTTGGACATCCCCTTCATGCTCTTTGAGATCTTGCTCCTGCTAGTAGAAACAGTGTTGTTTCCCTTGTTATCTAATTTGCAGTTTAATATTGTTGCTTAAACATCTACTAAAGCAGGTCATGCTTAGTAAAGTGTGAAAATTGTATCTGGCAAGCAAGCTGCTTAAGCAAATGAAGGTTCTGTTCACACAGCCTAAACACATCCGCTTATCTTCTCCCTTCATCCCTGGCTTGTCTTGTTCTGAATTGACATACTAAATTTTTTAGTTGCCAGAAAGATGAGAAACACTTTTAAGGTATTTTCATACCACACATCACAAGCAAAATGTGTAGTTGTGTTTAATCTTCATTATTCCCACATGCATTTTTCTTGTCTCGGTACCATAAGTAAATATGAAAAGCAAGAGAAACATTTTCAATCAGCTTCTCATGAAAAATATAGGCATATCAAGGGTAGACACTTTGGCAGTTTGCAGAGGAAATGGACATAGATTCCACCAAAACCACACACACCGAGGAGGTTATTAGGCCTCCAGGATATCAAAGGACATTCCTAGTGTTGACTTCTGTGGAGACCTAACACCTGACGTTTTGAGATTAGACTAATCTGGTACATTTAAAATCAGTAGGAGTCTTGTCACTGTTTTCAGTGTGACTTTGTGGAGGTCACTGCTGGGAAGGCGAAAATGACTTAAATCCTATAATGAGGTCACTTCATGGAAGGTGCTTTAAGTCTCATATTTTACAGTGTATAAATGCAGATAACGCAGAATAGCATATATGCCACTGAAATGAGCAAAAACTCCCATGAACTTCTGTGAACCCTTCTGCTGAAGACAAGAAAGGCTAAAATCATTCAGATTTGGTTTTAGGTATGCAGATTAGAGCATAAGATGTCTTTACGTGAATGTATGTGGCAGACCTGACTGTTGGGACAGGGCATTAGCAGTAATAATCCACACCTCAAGGGCCATGATCTCAATTTCCTGGGCAGAGTGTTCATGCACATCACGGTATCAGTGCATTCTTCAAACATAAATTTACCAACTGATTTTCCTGTGAAGGAGCATGTGGCAGTCTGGCAGTCACAAGAACCGCAGGCTCTGACAGGTCTTTGGGGAGAATTCTCTCTGCACAGACTGAAATGGTTTCCAAAAGTCTACTGAATATTTTCATTCTTAATGAGTTTCCCTGCATGATCTGAAAAGCCATAAGGAAAGTCAGTAGACATAAAATACCTTTGGCAGGTCAGCTTGAAGATTCTGCTACAGTAAGAGAAATGACTGCAGCTAATTGAGTTCTGCATGTAGACAGCCTCTACAGTGCAGTGTTACCTGCATTATGCACTCTTAGATACTGATTATGTAGATAGTTGTATAAGTAGCTACATATTAAACATTGGTGTTTCCTTTTAGTGCCCACCTATTTCTATTTAACCATAACATGACTGAATTGCATACATTAAATTCAGCCCTAATACATTTGTATCAATAGAGTTTTTTTGCCTAGAATTCTAGGTTACCTGCCTAGAATATAATGGCTTCAAGTAGCAAGGATTTGTGCATGCTGGCACAAATCCTAGCACTAATTATGCTGGCAGGATTCTGCTCTCTAAAAGATTACGGGAATTTGTGAAGCCAAGGAGTTGCAAAATCTCAGCAGCCAAACACACATTGCTAGATCAGTAATAGGACAGGGGGAGTCACGTATATTTGCAGAACTACTTCCCTTGCTCCATCCCCGAGCTCCTGCTCTGGTTTCTCCCTATTCTGAATTCCCACCTGGCGTCAGTCCTGTGACAGGCAGCGGAGCTCGGTCTGCACCCCAGGCAGGTCCAGCCTGGCAGTACTGGCCTGGGCAGTCAGAAATGGGGACTGAAGCACATCAGCTAAAGGGAGGTTTTGAACGTGTCTCTCCAGTACTCCAGGCAATATACCTCCTTGTCACTAGGACTTAGATGTAATGACAACCAGTACTGCAAAACCTGAGTTTCTTGTAGGACCATGATATAGCTGCTTATTAAGGTCAAGACTTGTTATTTTGTATGTATAAAGCACCCTACAGGATTAAGAGGGAATGCTGCAAATGACAGTGACCTGTAAATGTTAGCCCTAGAGCCCAGGCTTAACAATTTCTAAGAAGATCATGAAGAGTCAGGAAACAAGAAAGAAAAACAAATGATCTGAAAAATGCTTACCAGTAGAGCAGCACAAATAGGACCATGGATGATGTACAGCAGATGAGTATCAGAGCTGATCCAGCAACTAGAGAAAGAAAAAGTAATATTTGGCATTTTATTATTTATTCTTTTCCTTTTTTCTTTAAAGAGGACGTTTTGCAAAGCAAGTGAAGATGCTACTTACTTGTCATTGTAATATAAACTTCTTGCAACAGCATGTATGCATGCAGGGATCAGTGGAAAACCTGTGAAGGAAAAACAACATTTACTTTAAAAAATCCTGGCTAATCACTAGGTAAATTTGCTTCCCTTACAGGAATCTTCTGTATTGTCAGCTCACTCAAACTATATGCCTGCAGAACAAATAGAAACTTAATTGATCCCTGCAACCTTATTTTCCTCAAATTTCACTCAGAAACAGGTATGAAGCCTTATTCCCACTCTCTTACCAGGAACTCTACAGCAACATAGAGAGAAAAGGAAACAAAAAGGCATACTAAATTATAGCTATTTAAAACATATCAATCAGCCCTTAGTAACAGAGATTTTTTTCAGACTGCAATTCACAGTAATACTAAATAGGTAAGTGCGTATATGATCATAATTGTAATAGAATGATTAAAAATGCTGATCATGTTTTTACTGGTATTTACTGGATATTCATAAAACAACACTGCCTGCAAAAATATTTGAAAAGGGACTATGGAAATCATGCTGACTTAAAAGCTTTCGCAAGGAAAAAAAGTAGTGATTTGGGATGCTTGACATTTTCAGAAGCTACTGAGCGCCCCTGGTCTCATAACTACGTCTCGTCTGTGACTGCGGTGAGGCAGATGGGAGCAGAAGTACCAGGGCGCGTTACAGCTGAACGTTCTGTGCTCGTACACTGAAGCTGAGGGAAGAGTCCTCACTGGCACGTTGTCAATGTGCTGCTCTGCATTAGCTGAAACTACCGGGCTTGACTTGTTCGTTTTGCTCGTTATTACTGCAGGTCTTCAGCTAAAGCGGTTCTGTGTTTGCTTAGCGAACAATACAGGTCAAATGGAACTGCTGGAAAAATAAATGCTTGGCCATGTCTAACTCGGGTCTGACCCTCCACCCTAGACACGGCGAGACTTCTCTGAAAACAAACATTCATTCCTGTATAAACATCTTGGAGATGAGGAACAATGAATAATTACTTCTTAATGTCTTTTTTATAATAGAAGACTTATTTTCTCTATACAAAGGAGGAGTCACTTCCTGCCTCCAGAAATGCATAATCTCTCGTTCAGCAAAGATAGAGGCACATAGAGCTTCCTGTGTTAACATTTCTGAGCCTGGTGAGCCCCACACACAGAGGAGCATGTCATCATTGTTCAAAGCTAGCAGCTCAGAGAGGAAAAGGGACAGAATGTTCACATTTCTATGAAAAGCACATCTTAATGAAAAGCAATTCAAGATAACAGTGGCCTGAAAATACAGAATATGAAATTGCATTACCCCAGCCAAGCAGGTAATACCACAGCAAGTGTTGTTTCTCAGCAAAAACTGCCACCACAATGAGAGTATGCAGGTAAATGCCCTCACACAGCATCCAAAAGTAATTGCAGCCCATTAGATACAGGTAGATGAACTGGGACACTTTGCAACTAACCTGCAGAAAAAGCAGAGTACGTAAACAACATAAATATTTAAGTTGCAAAAATCTCTGAAATGTATTTGTAAAATGGAAGAAAAATGTCAGCAAATATTAGTATTTATTCTGCTTTTCTGTAACTGTGCATTTTATTGTGACGAGGTCTGTAGTTTGAGCCTGTATTTTATTCATCACCATGGGAACCTTGAGATCCTCAAGCATGATGGCAAGGAACAGTAATGACATTTTCCCTTCTAATTGCCAGAATTGTTTATTTTGACCATTGCAGCCAACAGGCACCCTTAAATTATCTGATGGTAACTGCACTAGAAAATTCACCTGGTATAATAATCCCCTCTGTTATACTAATCACTACATGTAAATATTCCAGAGAATTAATTACACTTAGAAAATGCTGACAATACTTTGAGTCTTAACCTAATCATAAGAATCTGCATGACAGATTCTGGTGGGAAGATATTCTGTTGGCATAAATGTATATTTGGTCTCAAAGTACACTAAAATACTTTTCAATTAAAATATTATGATATAGCTCATTGTAAGGACTAGAATATGAGGTTGTGAAAAAGTAACAACAGATAATTTTGTTAAATTTTGTTTTGGACAATGTGGATCCATTATTTCCTCTGAGATTACTGTGCGGAGCAGAGACTGGATGTATTGCTGACACTTAGCCTAAAGCTAACCATAAATCAATATTGTGTCACCGTGTTCTGCCCCCTAACTCACTTGTCAATGGGATTCTCATTTATTTCAAGTCTACTTTTATGGGCTTTTACAGGAGAAAAATAATTTTGTCGTAGGCAATTCCTAGAAGCTCTGCAGTTTTGCCCTAACTTTCACAGAATTTGAACATATCTTCCAGATCTAATTAAAAATAAAGCCATAGTTAGGGAATTTTGTGTTTTTTTCTGTATTTAATTTTCATTTTTTTCAGTTGCTCTAACACTTGTCTTTTTGGAGAGGCTACTCATTTACACTTATCCCACTTATCACTGTTATCAGGGAATGAGAGAGAGACCCTAACATTTTTTTTTCCTAGTCTATTAAATTTGGAATATAAGAATCAGCTTTATCTCCCCTCACAAACAAACAACAAAAACATTTCTCATTTCAGCTGAAGATGGCAGAGCTCAAATCACAAGAAAGTAGTTAACAGACTGAGAATTACATTCAATGTGTACTGCCCTTTTCGTACTGCCTTTTCTTGGTGGATTAAATCTGTCATAACCTCACTGAGATCATCCAGAATATGCTGTTTTCTTGCAGTTCTTTCAGTGCAAAAGAGATCTGCACAAATTCAGAGCAGTTCAGTAGGCTCTGTCTCCCAAGGTATTTTATTATCTAAAAATCTCTAACATAAACTGGCCAAATCATCATAAGACATCTGTTGTAGTATATAACATGGATACATCATTACTGAACATTTTAACTTCACTATACATCATTTACATCATTTCACTACTATTCAAATCTTACTATTCTCTTCTGCGTTGCTTAAGTTCTTCACATGCAAATCAACAAGGCTGCCAAATATACTTCCACTTACTGGATTAGTTGCAACTAACTCCTGGTTGTTGGCAACTGCAGTGAGTGAAATTATTGTTACAACAGAATTGCAAACAAAAGAGAAAAATAGATTTTTATGCAGGGTAATCCTTTGGCAACTCAAGCTCCTAGAAAAGAGAAACAAGAACAAATTAATACACAGGGGACAATTATGTGTACTTGGGGACAACTCTGAAATTTTGGAATACCATAGCTCTTTACTTCATGAAGTCTCACATTAACTCTTTCTTCATCTCTAGTCCAAGTATAGTAGAAGTAACTTGATGCCACAGTTTGCCTTTATCTTCATTTTATTTGACAATAGAGGGCAAAACACATATATTCAGTTCCAGGATGTTGGACCTGCTTTATACTGCTATTTAAAAAGGTTTTGAGTAAGGATAATATAACATATTTCAGAAAATTTATACATTTTATTTTTAGTGCCAGAAGAATTTTCTAATTAACTATCGAACTTGAGGAAGTCTGTCTATATTTCAATTTAACCAAATCTGTCAAGATTTTGGAGGACAGTTCATTTCACTCACATTCTCAATGACTTTCCTTCCCTAATCCTTCAACTAGAAAAATAATGAGATCTGTAAAAAAGTGTGAATCTTACCTTGACTTTTATGTATAATTAAGTTATATACAGAGTATAGAATACAGATACAAAACACAATATGTAAATGCACTTATGTTAATTTTCAAAATTTCCTTTGAATCTTGCAATGAAATTAAAGAGAAAAAAGTATCTTTGGAAGAGCTTTATTTTATTTTCTGAGCATAGATTCAGTAATACTGACTGATACCTGAAGCTGAACAGACACAGCAGAATTGCATTTATCTGTTATTCCATATAAATCAGGCCTGTGTTGGTGCCGGTGCACGATGCAGGAATGCTGCCCATTGCAGCAGGATCACAGGTAACGGGAGGTGGGAGAGGGCATGGTGGGAAATGCTCTTTGGCTGCTTCGGGCAAGACATCTACTGCAGCCTGGGTACAGTAAGTGCTCAGGGAGTGGGGCCATGCGGTTGCACCTCTCTGCCCTCCATTTTCTAGCCAGGAACACTTAGCACTTTCATTTGGAAAAATTAAGTGACTAACTAGAGGAGGGAAAACTGTCACAAACATAAGTAACTGCTCTTTGCTGTTAGGAGATACCAGAAGTACGTTGACAAGATCAGCACAGGACAAGTCACGAAGGGAAACAAAAATCCATATTTTTAGACATTTCAAACAGCATGCCTGGGAAAAAATGAGGTATGGACATAGGCGATTCATTTTTAGCTGTGGTGTGTGAGGGAACTTCACATTTTAACAGAGCAGTGCAGAGCCTGCACGAAAGCCAGCGAGAGCTACTGAATTCCATTAAGAACATGACAGACGAAAGAAGAAGGTAAATGTCTCCGCTGAGCAGAACAGCCACAAGACTGGCTATGGAGGGACCTGCTCATGTGTGTAAGTGCTGCAGCAGAGATTCCTGCAAAGCAGCCACTTTAAATTAACCTCATTCTTGGCATCCATCACAAGAAGGGAGCATGGAGCGCCCCACGGACACATCCAGTAAAGTCAGCGGATTCAGATCTGCACGAGGATCAGGGAGACAGGGCAAGTGCAAGTCCACCTTGGTGCCCTGAGCCATTCCAGGCTGTTTCACTAAACACGGGAAGGAAACCGCTCCAGAGCCTCTGCTAGTCAGACCTCACAGGGATTAACTCTGCAAGAGCTGCTGCTCCCCAAGGCCTATTTGCCTGAAGGAAGCAAAGGGAAAAAAGTCCCAAATACAGAGAACAGCTATGAATATTAATCAATAAAGTATATTACACTAGTTGTTTTGTAATTGTAGTTTTGTCTTTGGTTTTGATGTCCAAAACACCAAGCTTTGATTATTATAACACATATTCTATATTGTTGGAATATATATTTTATACATGTAAACTATACCTACACTTTATATAAAATTATAATATATTTTTCTGTGTTGTCTGTAGAGAGAGAAGGCACAGGAGGCTCCAGCTAACAGCTCTGTGTGCCTGAGCCCCGAACCCCGCGGGAATCTGTCTGCTCATTGTTCGGCTGGAGCGCGGAGGCAAGGAAGGGCACGTCCCGCGCGGGGCCATCTCCCAGGGTCATCCAGCAGCTGTTCCTGTTGGATATTCCAGCACACCCGTCCACACCCACCTCCACCCATGCCTGAAAGGATCACAGGACAAGAAACAAGAAGGCAGGACGGATGACATTTGAAAACGAAGACTGCTTTCGGTTATAGAAGGATTTCTTCCTGAGCCTCCACCCTCCCTCTTCTCTTACTCCTTTTTTGTCTGTTTTTCTTAATGACATAATGTCCTCTAATCATTTAATTCTTGTAATTATGACCTAAGAGAATGATCTATCACTAGACTAAACCCTGTGCAATAACATACAAATAGTCCTTCAGTTAATGACATATTTCCCTTTCTAATTATATTCTTGTATATCAAGGCACTATGGAAAAATGCTTTTCTCCAAATTTACTCAAAATAAAATGGGTAAAATTTTTAAAATTTCCAGCTTTGTTTGGGAGCCATTTTTCTAATGCATTCAAATACTGCAGAATACAAATACTGAGATCCACACATGCACTTAAGGGGAATTAGGTGTTCAAAGGAAATCAAAGTGATTTAAGGATTTAATATTTCTCCATCAATCTATAATCTTGTCAAGGCTAGTGGTGCTAACCCCTGCGAGTGCTGATGTGTGACGTGATTTGACGCGATGACACTCATCAAGTCCTGTATCCGAGGCGTTTGGAGTGTTTTGGTTGTGTTTTTTGGGTGGTTCTCTTAAAAAAAAAACCCTAAGTTTTCCCTTGTCTTTCTAATCAAATTAAAGATAATCCGGTAGTCAGCAATCCAGCAAAGTACATCCATAGTTTCAGATGATATAAGAAAAAAAGTTACATGGAAATATGACAAATTCAAAGGCACTCCTGAACATTAACACCACCAATAAAAATCCCACCTGTTAAAGTCATGAATTATTATACAAACTTTATCCAATGCATAATACATCCTGGTATTAATCTAGATCCTTAAATACTCTTCTGCTACTAAAAATACTTCAGAGGAACTGTACATCCCAAGAGAACATCTTGTAGAAGACTTTCTTTAGCTTCCTTTGAATTCTGTAATTTCTATTTATATCCCAACATATCCACAGTCTAGAAAATGCGGTTTGTGGGTCAGGATTCTTTCCATTTCATTCTCTGAGGATGGAGGATCTACCAAAGGGTTTGATAAAATAGCAGAATGGCAGCAAAGCAGACCAGCTGCTTTTGCAGGGAGTGTCTCAAACCTAGGTGAAATTAGATCAGTTTTCATGTTATAATAAGCTCACAGATGTGAAGTAATAAATGGATATAGTTTTCTGAAATTGGCCATTATGTCACAAGTTATTGTGACAGCAGTTACACACTGCTTAGGTTTTCCTGTGAGAAAATACTGTGATATCTGTCGGTAAATAGAACATAAGTGTCATGGACATCGCAATGGCGGATAAAAGATTGTTTTTATTATTCCCATTGCTATGATTTGTCTAAGTCTTAATTTCTTTACAATTTCTCATATTATGTAATTAATTACTTTCGAACGTTGCTCTGCCAATATTTTGGTTTCCACTTGCTGCTTAGTTAATAAGTCTGCCCCATGCTTGGCATGGCCACTCCTTAAATTTGTAAGAAATTCACAATAGCTTTAATACTTTGGTATTATTAAAGAAGATAAAATAATCTATTATTGAGCTTCTATCTTTTCCATGAGCTCCATAATTTAGTGACACTTTGCCTTACAAGCCATTGTTCAACAGATGATTTCTGTTACTTATTTCTTTGTAATTGTTGTAACTATTTTGTAAGTTATAGATATCTGTAGTGAAGACTTGGAGTTTTAGATGTCTGATAAGTGATTTCTTATTATAATATAATCTGCAATGTCAAACCAATATGCTAACTTCAATTACCTTCTTGCCCCATCCTATTTGTGTTGGAGTATGTGAGAAACTAGGATTGTTGTAACCATTAATATTTGATATAAGTTTTTAAATATACTTACTTAAAATAAAAGAATATGCCAAGGGAAATCAGAAGTGATGCAATTGAAAGACCATGTCCAATGATGGCCAGGTAATACAAATTCAGAGCAGTCTGCAATAAAAGTAAAAGTAAATAAATAAATAAAAGCACCTGTGATGCCTACAGAACTGTTAGTGATAAAGCATATACTTATACATCTCTGCTACACAGGAAATGACTCTAATACGATTAAGAAAATAAAATCTTACAGATAATGAGTCTAGTCCAGAATCCTGTGAATCAATGTTTTACCAAAAAAAACCCACCACCAACAACCAAAAAAAAACCCACAACCAACCAAGTAAAAACACAACACCACTCTCTGTAGGATGCAGAAAAGATTGTTTTTTTTTAAAAAAAAAAAAAAAAAACAAAGATATTTTTCACATTACAAATTACCCCGCTCTGCTCACAATCGTCACCATCTCTCTGGTAGCCGTACTAAGCCCAAGTAAAGCTTTGGTTGCACGCCTGCTGAAAAGCTCTGTCCCTGGCTCTGCTGGAGGTGGCCGAGCACTCAGCACCTCCCCTGGAGAGGTGCAGACCTCCCCTCGAGCTCCGCTCCCTGACACGGGTGACGCACGTTCACCTCTCCTACCTTCACTTTCTCGTGCGTATAGATGTTGCACTGGGTGTAGTTTGTCCATGTCCTGTTGCTTTCTGGGTGTCTAAACCAATTCCCACTTGGGTCACAGATCTTTGTAACTTTTTCTACAGTCAGCCAAAGTGGTTGGAAAGAAAAACAGAAAAGAAAAACACAACGGTCAGTGCTGAAGCGCTGCTTCCTGATGCTCAGTATTTCACGAAAAAGATTGGCAAGCAAATGACAGCTTTATTAATAACACTAGAGAGACTTTGTATGGTACTATGAATTCTGAGAAACTAGAGGCCGTTGCTTTTGCTTGGCAAGACAAAGTGATGATGTGTTTTTCTTAAGAAAACAAATAGATTTCTTTCCTCCAATCCAGTGAATATCAAAATATATCAAACTGACTGTTAGAGAACTACCAGATTAAGTGACAGGAATATTTAAGTGCTTTGCTTTATATTCAGGATATAAAGTGAAGTTTGACATCTTACTGATATAAATCAGAACTGGGCAGGTAGGAAAACATCAAGATAATAGGAACTGCTAAAGAAACAAATTGGAAAATTTCTGGGATGACACAATGATTACTATCTAGTCAAAAAGAAAGGCATGAAGGGAGCCTGGGAAATACTAAATGCAGCATAAGCATACGAGAGTGTAAGACTGTGACATTTTCCACATCATCCGAGATGGAAAGTTTAGACTACAGAAATAGGAAAAGATTTATTTGTGGGAGAAACTTGTGTTGACTTCAGCTGCAAAAATGAGATAAAAGATTTAATCATAATTCTGTCTGGTAAAAGTTCATCCCTCAGCATAAAGAACAAGGGTATAATTTCCTGATCCATAGAATCCTACAAGAGCATTTTGCAGAAAGGAGAAAAAAAAAGCCAGGTATTCCATGTGATAAAGGAAAATATCATTAATAAGTATGGAATTACTGTAATTCTGGTACATTAATGATTTGAGATGGGCAAACAGGAAGTATCGAGCATCCTAAACCTCATTTTATTAAGAAACATGATGATGTACATGCACACTGACCCGAGGGGTTGAAATCCTGGAAGTAGTCGGGACACCGCTGCACTGACACTGTTCCTGCAGCAACGTCACTCCAGCACAGCCACCCATCCCACGTCCTGTTACAGTAAGGACCTAGAAACAAGGAGAGACCTGATAATAAAATTACAACCTTTCTTTCGTAACAGTCTTCCCAAAGGAAGAGGGGAAGAATGAGGTTTTTCACTTGTAGCAGTCAGTATCCTTCATAAAAAGGAGAACGGAAACATGAAATTTAACAAAATATAACTAAAACTCCACTTAATACAAATAGCTCTTTATATATATGCATTTCTTTCATTAAAACTTAAAATGCACCATCATTTAGCTTGAATTTACAAATTTATAAACCGCATCAGATCTATAGTAGTGCTAGTAGATAAAGTAGAATATATGGATAAAGTAAATATGTAGATAAAAGTGAGCAAATGAATTCACATAATAAAGACCTTTCGAGATCATTTTGCTGATTTCATTTACACATTGGATGCATACCAAGCCTATGCCTACATTTATTGGCTCACTGAAAACGCAGTCGTGTCCTAGAAGCCATGAGGAAGCCTAGAAGCCATGCCTCAGTGTCCCCGTAGAGCCTGTTTAAATACCCCCTTGCACTACAGCAGATTTTAAAAACTAAAATAAATATCCCTTGTGAATGAGCTGAGGTCTTATGACCAACCCCTTTTGTAAAAGACATGCAGAAAGACTAAGTCTACAAGTTCGATAATGTCTTTCAGATCTTCCTTCATTTTTCTTTTTTCAAGACATAATGAGCTCTCCCCATCCACTGCCAAGGCAACATTTTTCAAACATCTAACTCTTTCTCATCTGAACATTCTGCAGCTTGTCCAGATCCTTCTGAAAGGTGGCACCCCAAGGGGGCAGAGGCCTACACTGCCATACCCATACCCATTCCTGACCTCCAGACCTCCAACGAATCACCTCAGAAGGGGAAAACAAGTCACTGTAAAAGATGGGATTACCTCTGCTTCCCCCTGCAAATCATTCAATGTTTTCTGAAGGTGTAAAGTCAGAAAGAGTAGGCACAAGGACAGGTAGAGCTGTTGAGGTTAGCTCTGGATGAGTTATCAGAAAGAGTTATCATTAAGATCATTAATCACATTAATTAACCCTCAGAACAGGGCAATAATATCTGTCAAGATGTTTTCAATTTTTAAAGGAAGAAATTATCAGAGATATAGAGGAATTACCAGAGCAGGAAATAAAACAAATTGATAATATTAATTACTCTTTTTTAAATCTGTATAGCTATTTAAATGAACGTTTTATCTCTTATAGAGGTGCTATGAGTAATTAATATACTCTATTACCTTATCTTTATGAATCTCATACTGATATCTCTAAGTAGTCTTACAAACACAGATACAGTCTAAAAAGTGATTGCTAGCCAGATAAGAAAGAAGCATATCCCGAAATCCATGAGTTAAATATATCTGTTGTCATTTCCCTTTGGAAAACTAAGTGAGAAAATAGTATCTCTACCTTCTTTCCTATGGATAGGATCCTGCATAATTTTCTGGTAGCATTCATACTGTGCGGTCATAATTTTATTCCGTGTAACACTCAGTTGAGCGACGTCCTCTGTCATATTCTGGTGCCCTTCGGATGGGATAGCAGCGGCAAAAAACTAGGAGGAAAAAACCTTGTTTTAACAAGTCAACATTACATCTCTTCCTGTGCTAACTGATTTAGATCTACTACCCATGTGCAAACTCTGACAGAAACTTCTTAAATTTCAGTAACTTAAAATATTGTATTTTATACACTATCTTACTAAAGGAAAATGAACTGAAGGTATTACTATAGCCTGATTTTGTGTTTTTCAGTTTCATTTAGGAGTTCTTTCTAGTGAATCTTGACACATTTCTTTTCAACGTACATGGGGAAATGCTCAAGTCAGAAGCACATGAACAGTTTCTGCAAAATCCAATGAAATACATTGAAGTTGAATTATTTTAAAAAGGCATGTGGGGCTAGGCCTCGAAATATCCTTTATAAAAGAAGACTCAATATACTGAAGCTTTTGGCTTGCTCTAAGCCGTTTGATTTCTCTATACTCTTGTGAAATATAAAGATAACGCTCAGAATATTAAAATGTATCCTGAAGAAACTTGTGATATGAAGGATATGACATTCATTTAGTTTGAATAACCAAACTGAAAAATAAGAAAGTAGATCTTTTCAAAAAAAAAAAAAAATAATTTCAGAGGGAAACTACAAAAAATTAGGGGAAAATCAAGTGACAGAAATATTTTAGCCTGGTCATGTGTGGGGTAGAGCTAAAGGCTTCCTGGATCTCCTCTGAATCGGAGTGAGGAGTCTCCACTGCTCTTAGCGGGGCCTGCATGGCGCTGCTCGCAGGTAACTCATGAGTTGCTACCATAAAGGTTCGTGTTAGCAAAAAGGCCATTCTGGATTCAGCAGAGGTAACTCGCTATTTCTGTTCCTTTCCCACAGGAATTAAAAGCAGGACATAAGCCAGGTAGTGATCTGGCTGTACAGACAATTTACTGGAACGCAAAATGAACTGTTTCTACATTTCCATATTAAGAGTTACTCTGTACACGTGTTAAAATGGAAAGTGTGAATATGATTTTAAAAAATGGATAAAACTTACCACAGTAGCAGATAAGAAGAGCAGCAAAAATATGATCCAGTTTGTTGCCATTTTTATAGCTGGTGCAGTGTATTGTGTACTGTATTCAGACGCACTCAAACTGCAACGGAACAGGCAAAGGAAGAAATTTAGTAATTCACGAAAGCCCAAATTGGTACAAGACTTTGTATTTTCTTTCTCAGTCGGAACAAATAAGCAGAAATCTACTCAATTGGTATTTCTGACATGGCAAAGCTGTGTGATGTACATGGGGATACAGGATAGCAGCAAGGTCGTGTCATAGGCGTCAGTGGGCGCAGGGACGGCCACCCTGTCTCAGCTAACACGAGTCCCGAGAAGTTCTCATCCCTGCCAAGCAGCCAGTGCCAACTCTAAAGGAAAGGCAGTAAGAAACACTTCTCAAAGCCCAGGATCTTGGAATGCAATAAGCAATCCCATTAGTCAAAGTGAAAAGAACAAAACAACAGAGTCCCCTATGCTCTGATGCCTGTTTGCTCTACATAGAGAGGTTAGAAACACCACTAAGCTCTACATTCCAAAAAAAAAAAAAAAAAAAAAAAACCAAAAACAACACCAAAAAAACCCTGAAAACATATTTCTTGAAGCAAACACAGTTACCCATAAAAAAGCCATTATCAGCTTGCTGTGCAGACTATTCTAAGAACTATTTCTTGAGGTGTGCACCTAAACTGTTGTATATACAAAATGATTATTAAGCACCTAGACCAGCTAATCCACCAGTAAGCAAATCCCTGCTGTTACAGCTCTCTCTACAGGAAAGAAACGCACTGAGGATTTCTCATGCAATATTTCCTTGTGTGGAGGAGAATCTGTTCCCCACGAAACAAGTCCCCACCCTTCCAAGGCCAGTAAATGACCAGAAAACTGGGATCAACTACCAGAAAACCAGTTAACATTTTAATCCATCTTTTTTTGACCTATCAATAGCTGCTCTAGTGGTTACTCACAGTAACATCAAACCAGAAGAAAAATGCCAGAAGATGGTAAATGCTCCTCTCCCCTAGGCTGGCTGCATTCTTACACACACACTGTCCTCAGAGGACCACAAAGTCAAGCCAAGGCTGCGATAGAGATACATGAAGTCCTGCACTTCTCTGGAGCTTGCATGGTAGCAAAAGACTTCTTCACACTAAGATGAAGTTATTACAACTGAACAGTCTTTCAAAACCTAAAGTATTTTGCTATGCTAGTAATAAAACTATTATTAGCGATAATAAAGAGGCCAGATACAGGCAAGCTTAACTCCCCCGTACAGATTAAATCTCCAGAAACGCTACATCACTACTTAAGATATAAAACTCACATACCCTGCTCAAATATCCAACTGCTACTGAGGCAAGTAGGCTGTGTGGAGCGGAGTACCCACACAAAAACCTCCCATCCGACTCAAATTGCAGCCTTCCAAAATTTGTCTTACTCCCAAGTCAGGTCCTATGAGAGGCTGGTGCATAACAAACAACTGGAAACAGGCTGCCCAGCCTGGTAATTTCACATAAAGTCCCCTTTTTCAAAAGGTGTCTGTTTTTCTTTTTTTACAGTGAGCCTCAGCCTTCTCGACAGTTCTGTGGCACAATAATACTGTGACCCTTTCCAGGATATACAAAATAATACACCACTGCTGGTTTTTGTAGAGTTTGATGCAAATATAAAATAAGTTAGTGTTGTGCCCGTTCAGCCTGGAGCAAAACTGTATCAGTAAACTTGCCTCTATTTTTACCATTGGCATGTCATCTTCTAACACTGATTGCCAGAAATTGCCGGAGTAATTTAGTGAGACACTGACACTCAATATGCTGTTCTGAAGGCTCTTAAACACTAACAGGAAGATCAATTAACATGCATGAAATATATTTGCAGCGCAAGCTAATAGTATTCTAGGAAAATCCATATGTGATGAGAACTATTGTAAAACAGATTATTGCAAAAATTACTATCTAGTACATACAGAGTGATAAAATTCTCACTGGAGACTTTGTTAGTAGTTGAAAAAGCTAAACATCTGCATGCTAAAGACTAAAGATTTACTAAATACCAAATACAAATGTAGATGTTGATCTCCAAATTATCAAAGAGACAATTTGATTTCAACACTAGATGACAGTTTTGAAGTGCAGTTAATTCAAATCAATTATAATCTTAAGTCATTACAGTTGTGCCTGGAAGGGGAAAAAAGACTTTTTAAAGATATAAAGTAGTATACTTGCATACAAAGTAACAGAGTAACCTTCTCTCTCCAAGATATGCCCAAGTACAGCTGTGTAGGCTTAAAAGCCATATATCAAATGTACAAGACACACAGAGAGAGCAATCAAGTAGAACACAGCAAGAATAAATTAATATGTGTTTGTCCATATACGTAGACAGGAATTAAAAAAAAATCCTCTGTAACCTTTCCAAAATCCTCTTCCTAAAACAAATGTTGCATGACAAATTTAAAATGTAAATTCAATAATGCCTTGCTTATTTTTATTTATCTAAAAGATATTGTGTCATATAAACAAAGGCAGTTTCTCTGCTGTGATCCACCACCCAAGAACATTTCCATTTCACGATATTGAAAGCTGCTCCTTAGCCAAGTTACTTAAAGGTCCATAGCTTTTCCTATCTAGTCGTTTTGTAGGCATTTCATACTAACTATTCCATTGCCTCAAACTAAATTATTAATTCTTCCTGGGACATAAACAATTAAGTCAAATCTCTAATTCAATGCTTTCTACAGATTCCTTAGAGTTATCAACAACAAAGCCAAAACTTATTATATATACATATAGAAATAAAATCCTGCTAGTGAATGTGCCTGTTCCTGGGCTGTCACAAATGCAGGGTGAAGGTATGTCAGACGCGTACTTGGACTTAAACAAAGCATTTCTTGCACAATTCAGGGATTGTGGTAGTGGGCCAATACTGCTGAGAAAATAAGGCTGTATTTTATTAATCATTTTTTCTGATGATCTGAAAAACAAACCTAATCCTCAGAGGATCTTGCTGGGAGATGTTAAACGCAGGAGGCAAAGGAATTGACCATAAACAGACCTTTCCACATGATGCTTCCCAAGCGGCTGTTCTGCTTTTAAGCACCTTCCACAACTTGACTCGTGGATAAAAAAGGACACCTGTATTGGGCTGAAGTTAGTCTGGAAGTGATAAATGTTAGTGTAAAGGAAGAGATCATTCAGGATACATAAAGGCCCCTCAGCAAGAGCAGGGGACTGAAAAAAAGCAAGAGGACCATGGTTTACACGATAGATATTAAATGGTATCAACAGGGCTACATCCTGACAGCCTTTTCTGCCTTAAATATTTTCTCAGTGACATGCAACGCCACTGGAAAGAGAACGAGGAATTTCAATAGCAAAACAGATCTTCAATATCACATATTTGTATTTTGTGTGTGTGGTACTGAATAAGGGGATAACATAAAAATACACACATGAACTGGCTGGCTTTCCTCTTAGCTGCATCTCCATTGCCCAGACCAGCAATACTCCAAAACATTCACAACGTTTCTCCACAATGGCAATGGCATCTACTGCACGAGGCAGAATTCAGCAGCACCTGTAGGCTGAACCTAGCCAAAAAGGCCACTAGTATACAGCTTTAACAGATGATATTCGGGTTCTCTTCCTCCTGCTTTCTCTGCAGAGCCATTCTGCCTATATCGTTAGCTGTTTCTACCTTTAATTTAAATGCAAGAAAAGTTATTTTTGAACTTGACTACATTTAATACAAAAGAAAAAACATATGCTTCTCCTGCCTTAAGGATTGCCCTTTAACTTGAATTTGTTAAGAGGCAACTATGTCATTGTGTGTGTATGCACACGTATACACAAATATCTTTCACCGGCTATTTATCTGGTAAGCTTTGATTCAGCTGAGAAAAAAAAATAGAATAAGTTACATTAGCTTGCAGGGATGCTGTGCTCTTTGAAAACACTTTGCACTTGCAACACTGAACTTAACAGGCACAGCTACGCCCTATCTCTGACTGAAAAGGGCATCAGAATAGTTGTTTTCTTGAGCAAAGCCCCTTTTTGCTGTTATTCTAGCACTCCCTGATTCTGTCTATGTTGGAGTATTTGTGAGAAATAAGAGCTACAAAGAGTATTTTATTATTTCTGGTTCTGCTTAAAGTGTGGCATACAACTCAAAGCATTTCAAACCCCAGGCAAGATTTAGTTGTTTCAGCCCAAGATGCAGGCAAAAGACCAAGTTGGAAAGCACCCAACCCTTTCCAAGTGTCCCTAATTTGAATTGCCGTAGTACAGCAGGAGGAAAATCTGTCCCTGTTCCAAATGGCAGCACGGTCGGGGCTCTCGCTTACTCTCCATTCACAGAAACTTTGGGGCAAACGCTCTGAGCATCAGGGGTGGATTCTCTTCCACCAAACCCAGCTTTGCTAGTGGTTGGTACTTGCCAACTCCTAATGTGCAACAGGTTCCTTTAGCCCAAAGCAGGGACTGCAAAGACCTACGCTTCTAAAGAGCAACGGAAGACGGTTTGGAAATCTTCCCAACCAGGTAACCTGTCTGCCCAGTGTCTGCAAGCACCACTGCTGCTAGGGTTTGGATCCAGCTGCTCTGCTGAGGATACCACACAAGAGCTCACCGCTGCGTGTGTGGGAATCTCTCCACCCTCCTCATAGTCATGGAGTTAAACAGGCCCAGTAAGAGCTATGGAACAAACTTACTAAAGCTAGCGGGGTTTTCATCTCTGGGCAGCACATTTTCATACTAGAATTCCCTATTCATCATCACCTGCATCAGCAGTTGTCGACTCCTAAACGGAGGAGAACCCTAAAACAGTAGTTACTGTACAGGAGCATTAGCTACTTCCAGCTGATCTCATTGCACGACTCTCTTCAGCCAGTTAGTGACAAGGCTTTTTTTTTTCTTTTTTTCTTTTTTTAATACACTATCTTCTTATAAACATGCAAGTGAACTGGTACATTATCCAAATATGTCAGATCCACACATTGCTGTACTTCAGGATAAACACAAAATTTAACTTCCTATCCTGGGTTCAAACCCTGGTGCAACTCAGTTGCAATGCTGATGGCATTGCCTTAAGGAGACGTTCCTGTCCTCACTACAGTTACTCAGGTCTGAGACTTCTCACATCAAACTACATGGAGCCACATGTCAGGAAACCCACCAGGAACGATCAGAAATGCTCCTAATGCCATGTTGGATGCATTGGTGGTGCTGTGAGAGTCCACCCTGAGCAACCTGCAAGAGCATTGCCAAGGACTTGCTTGAGAAATGCAATGCCTTACATAGGATAGACTCAGACCTTTCTGCACTGGAGGAAGGAGAGGCTGATATTTGCTGATTCCTTAAGCCACACGACATGTGCTTGAAGGTCAAAGGCTCACTGCAAGTGGAAAATTGGGTCTAGTTCACAAAGATGTTTCACATCTTTTAATCTATTATCATGCAGTTATTTGTTTGTTTGTTTTTGCCAGGGGCCTTGCAGATACTGTAGAACTGCCAGTAGATAAAGTTACATAGATTAAATTACTCCTGTGTACTTTTTCCCATTTATAGCTTTTGGCTACCATTCAGCTAAGTTTTATCTCCGATACTCAGCAGATATTACAGGCAGTAATTGAAAGTGCTCTTAGCTTTGTTTAATAATACTTATATCATACGAATCTAACATAAAGGGATGGTGGTGCTCTTTTTCTGGAAATAAAAACCAGACTCTATTTTTGTAACCCTTTTCCTCAGTTCACAGGTTTGGATGAGATTGCAAGTTATCCCAAGAACTACAGGCTGTAAACGTAACCATTTTCTCCAGTTAAAAATCTGCATGTTAGCACACATGTGTGCACTTCCCACCACCACCACCTCTCTCCTAAACTTTTAGGATAAGAGACCATGGGGGGGAAACTCCGGGAGGTTCTTCCTCATGGAAGTTCCGCAGGTTCCCCCTGCAATTTTCAGCTATTCGCGCTCTTGAGCAACGCTGCTGCTCTGCACATAACAGACTGCAAAGCTGGAACATCTCTGCCCACCCCACCAGCTCTTTGGAGCTGCACTGGCAGGATTTCCACCGATAAAAAGCCATTCAGTCTTATGCATTATATCTCATCATATATATCATCATCATTGCAGAACTGAAGAATGCCTGTACCTACTTCTTCTGCCTACTTGCTCTATTTGTACAGAACCCAGTTCAAATGAAGGTAACAATTCAGCAGGCTCATTCACAGGATATCTAACTGTGCCAAATAAATGCATAAAGTTAAAAAATATGTTAATATTAAAGTATGTTTAAGTAATGTTAAAGTTAAATGTATGAAAGACAGGGTAAAATTACTTAGGGTAAATTTTAGAGTAAATGAGACAAAAAAAGTGAGATAAAAAAGTGAGACTCCACACTTTGAATTTTACAAATGTTTTCTATGGGCTAGCCTTTTCTTTTAACAGTATTCATTATCTTCTAAAGAGAAGCATCCATCACAGTCTGATATATAACAATATAGCACAACTTTTTCATTTCTAGACTAAATGAAGCAGCAGAAGCTGACAGCTCTCATAAAAGAAGCTGTATTGGAGAAATCAGTTCCCCTGTAACATTTTTCACATATTCTATCAAAATACATTAAAACAGGTAGGATAAGGTTTCCCACACTACTTACATATTTTAAACAGGAGTATATATATATGTATTTTCTTTTGAATTAATACCCCAAATGTTTGCCTTCTCAAGGAACTAGTTGTTAACGTTGCTACAAAAAGGCAATGTTTGCCAACAGACCAATGTTTAAATTCTGCAGATTATTCTCAGGGACACAAGAATAGATTAAAAAAAAAAAGTTATCAATGCCTATGGGTTTTTCAGTGAGTACTATTTGTCTATTATTCTGTTGAGGAATATACTGTGTTAGACTTAACCCATTTTGCTGAAGGACATCACTTATAAAGTGCTGGAGTAAGCACCATCAAACATTGATGTAGAAAAGATTATTAAAGGCAATAACAACAGAAGATTAATGGAATTAATTAATGAAAGATTAAATTCCAATTTAATCCGATTGATTATAATGATTCATGCTGGTCCTTCTCATTTCCTATAATTAATGTTATGCTATAATTTTAAAAAGTAGTTAAAAACATATTCTGTAAACTGTTGTAAAATTTTTCTTCCTCTAAAGCAACTGCTGTGTTGCAACAAGGATGTTCCAATTAATGTGTTATTTTAAACAGAGGGGATTGCCCATGACATGTTCTCTTTCCCAGGACTCATGCTATGAAAAACCTGGAGAGCTCCCGCAGTTTTCTTACTAGGTGCACTTTAGTGCCCTATTACCCTTTTTCTCTCCATATCCATCATGCATTCAAGGAAATAAACCATAATTGAGACTGGAGCAAAATGTCCTCAGGCACACGCACCAAAACCTCCTGGCCAGACCTCAGCCTTGCAGGGCTACGTTACTAATGCCACCTCAGATCCAGCAGTTTCACAGTACGGCCAATCATCAGGACTGTGACACTGGAGTCATCGAATTTTCCTGCATGACCCGAGCCCTATTGCTTCATTCCAGCTGCATATTCCAGACTGTGAACATCTTAAGGCTGTGGCTGATGGCTTCATAAAACTCTATTCCTTGAAAAATTCCGGGATTCTGTCTTTCCACTCCCTGAATATTGCAAAGATTCGTACCCAGCAATACCAACACCAGTACCACTGCTACAATGAGAATAAGTTTCCTTAGTTATTTAGGGTCTCCCTTCTTCCACAGCAGTCTTGTATCTCTCTCGCTCTGCGCCCTCTTTCCTGCACAGACCATCCTGGAAAGATCGGATTTATTTAAAAAAAAAAAAAAAAAAGTCAATTTACCTCTCTCCTTCTCCAAAGGACATTTTTCCACCTTTTGGCAAAATCATTCTTGTTCTAAATTACAAAAATGGCAATAGGAACTCAAGAATTCATCAAATAGACCACATAGGACTTGCATAGAAACCCTTTGTCAGATGTTTGAAGCTTTATTTTTTCCAGAAACTGCTTCTTCCAGCCTGCAGAGTAAACTGTGCTGCTCTATGAATCCTTCTTCTTTTTTGTTTTATTTTAATGACTCTGATGCTGTTTACCAAGTAAATGACTGAAAAGAGATCCAAAGGTTTCTTTGTACAGCATGAAGTCATTTTCTCAACTGGCCCAGTTTTAAAGGTTTTTAGGGGGTTTTGTTTTGGTTTTTGTTTCTTCATGGACTTGTGCTAATTTTACAAGAACAGTATTCCCGCAGTTCAAAGATTTTTCCCCAGGTCAGAACAAAGCAAGGCAAAGGGGAGAATGGTTTAAACAAAATGCATCAGGACTCCACAGATGTTACTCCTGAAACTTTTTCTCCCACTAATCCCTCCCTGCTCCCACCCCACTCTGACTGCCAATCCTATGCTAAGAAACATATAGGATTTATATCAGCATTTATTCTGGGCCAAACGTTAGAAATGTGAGCGTTTACATACAAATCTACACAAACGTACTCTGATCCAACGATGAATTAAGTTTTTATAAAGTTGTTTTTTGCATGATGTTTTACAAGTCACCAACTCTTAGGTGAATTGCCCCACACCAACAACTGCGAGCGGGATGGGAGGGAGCAGGTGGCCGGGAAAGGGAACTGCTGAGGCCAGCGCAATCCCCGGCGGCAGAACGCGTGTCCTCGTTCGGGGTTCGGTGTCACTTAGTGACCCGCACAGGACTGACTGCAACAGTAAGGGTAAACCCTCAGTGCATACGTCAAGCACCATGGTCTTTTGGTTTTGTGTTGGATTCTTCTTTAAATATAATACCAAATACTTAAAACTCCTAAAATCAATGCCTTTTCACCAGTATCGTTTCTGGACTGGCTGAAAATGAACTTTCAGATGGAATTTCATTTAAAATATCAACATTTTCTCACACAGGCTATTTCTGGTGCATTGAATATTCCAAAAAAAGTTCAGGTACGTTTAAGAAATCTTTAAAAAGATTCAATTTGGTATATACTCATTCAAAACAAACATAACCACCAGCTACTTCAAAGCCTTTTCCTAGACCAACCTAAGTTACCACAGTTCAAAACATTTCCTCTTAAAATTAAAACTAAAATTCAAAACATTTCCTCTTAAAATTATAATTTCACACACCAGTAGTTGAAAGGAAAAGATCTGATATATTCTCTCCTTTGAATATTAGGCATTTGGGGTTATACCCTGGTCTAAAAGATAACAAACTGCTACACTGTGCAAAGACTTGAGGATGTTTTCTAACATCCAGAAAAGAATGGGTGCGCATACTCAAGCAGATGAAGCACACAGCAATGCCAGATTTATAACCAAGGCTTTTTACATACAGTAATAATTCTCTTCCTCACAGATTAACTGCAAAAATCTCCTCAAGGTAGCAATAAGTCTGACAGAGTGATAAAAGTTTTTTTTCTGCTATCTATATACAAATCCTTCAAGTGGCAGCACGTACCAAGGCGTTGTGATAGCCAACAGTATTTTACATTAACATCTTTTTCCAATAATCTGCATTAGTGTTGACAAAGAGCAGAAAATACCATTCAATATTTCAGCCTTCTAAGTGGGAATTCCCTTCAGCTTCATCCACACCCTCCCACACCCACAACGTTCACATGAGCACAACTCTCGCAGCGCTTCAGGCTCCTCGGAGCAGAGAAACATTTGCTTTGCTAGACTTGTTTGAAAAAATGGATCATAGGATCATACAGGATCACAGCAATAACCAATAGCCACTTTAAAATAAGCAACGCAATGCTTTGTACAGAAAGCAAACCACTACCTGTGAGCACACTAAGCTCTCCTGCAGTACCTGCCCTTCATGTTTTTCGCTCTGATTTGACAATGTACACGGGGAACGTGTAAAACTGGCCACATGCATCAGCATAAACCTGTGATTCTCAAAACATTTGCTGTTATGTACAGTCACCAAAAAGACAGTGATGACATCTAAACTCAGCTGAATAGAAATTAATTTTATGATGACCTTTATCCTTTCTCTTGGGCAGTGCACCAGTCTCTATCATGAGGATAATTAATCTGTCCAAACGCATCAAGCATGTGAATAGAGAACATCTTCACCATTGAAATATGTTTTGGAATCTTCTTTTCGATACCCCTTGAGTAAGATCTCTGCCCCTTGAAAGTGCACAAGCCCATCCACATCTGAACAAACTAAGAAACGCTAGGGTAATAGGCTGAACGAGCCCCAGGTCTACTGGCCTTACAGTTCAGTTGCCATCATATTACATTTTCCCGATGTTCATACGAAGCAGATGCTGTGCCATTGAAAAATTCCCTTTACAGAGAACATACTGTTGGAAGGATGTTAGAAGTTTGAAATAGCAAAAGCAGTTGGTGAGAGTTTGTCTGGCATGCAGGCTGCAAGCTGGATGCATAGCTGATGCTGAAGAACTGCTCTGTTTCCCTGTCCTCTAACTGAGGACTGCAGGAAGACTATTACTAGCCCTGCAGCATTATTTGCAGGCCCATGCAACCCAGCGTGTTTTGGTCTTTATTTGATGTATTCCATCTGTTTCACACAGCTGTACAGTAACACTGCAGCAGAATGAAATGTATCATCGCACATTATCACATAAAATCCTCTGCTCTTTGTGAAGCAGAGATTTTATAGACAGAGCCAGCTGCAGTCTGTAGGAAGCAGCCTGAATGTTTCCATGAATTCAGTCAAAGATCATATGCTCAGGGTGTGGCCGTGGGAAAGACTAGTCTATCTTACACACGGTCCCCAAAGCCCAATTAGTGTTCCTTTAATTACAAACAGACTTTTCCATATCCTTTTGCACTATTCCACCCAGTCTTACCTGAATACAAACTCAAATAAAAATATTAACTACGAGCATTCAAACACTGTATAAATCAGATACAAAATTACAACCTCGATAAAAGCCAGCTCTCGTTTGGACAAGATATTTGATGAAGATGGAATATTGCATTCCAAATGTAATAGCAAACTATCACAAGAACTATAACCACAGCACAGAAGAATGGGAAAGCCACCACAGCTATTCTGGTCATAAACTGCATACAAATGCTATATGTTGTTTACATCTAGGCACATTGTTCACCTCTTTAAATGTCAAAGACAATAATATAAACGCAGGGACATATCATTGGAATGTCCAGCTACGGCTTTTCAAAATTGCAAGCAACTGAAAATTTCCATTACCAGCACGGAAAATATTAGATAGCCTTAATATAGGTGAGCATACTCTCTGCACTCACACATCCTGCATTTATTTTCCTGGAAGAAAAAAAAAATACAAAATTCTCACACTGACTTCCCTTTCATCTATTACAAAAAAAAACTGGTTGAAATAAAATTAGTGAAACTCTCTAAGAATCTCTGATGAGGAGAATGTCTACCAAAACTAAATCATGACACAATCAATCAAGTTTTAATTCTACAGACCCGTCCTTGCCACTGGTGTGCGGGAGTTTTCAGAAGCAATTGCTAATTGCCATTAATAGAAAAGCTTGGGCATTAAGATGAGGTGTGACTTAGCATTTCTCAGACTGTGCTACCAGAAGTCATTATGGAAAATTCACCTTTGCATTCTTCCATTCTACACGCTGTAACTCACAGGACACGTTAAAAGGCTCATCACTTTCCTACACACCTTTTATTCGGAGGGCCTGAATTTGCGTGTCCCAGCCGTCCCCTGCTCAAAGCTGTGTTGGTGCATCCTGTTCCACCGAGCGTGCAAAACTTTGGATTCCTTTTGCTGACAGATTTTGTTCACAGCTGCTGCCTTGGCAGGGATATCGGGGTGGGGGGGGGGAAGGGAGAGAAATTTCCAAGCAATGGGGGAAAAAACAGGACAAAACTTTCATCATCAATGGCCTTGACATTGCGGGAGCCAACAGAAAAAACACGGCCCAGCTGATTCCAGGCGAGGGACCCACGCCGAAGCAAACAAACAAAAAAGCTGCCGCGTTTATTTCCACCAAGGTAGCTGGTGCCAAGCTTCCTTTGGTGAAGTGCCGGTTTCTCCTTCATCGGCTTCCTCCTGCTGTTGATGGAGCAGGATATTTGCCGAAACGCAGCAGGTAATGAATGTGATATTCTGAATTAATCAGCATATATGGTGGTGAGATAACCCTGTTCTCTGCAGAAACTGTAGACAGCTATTTTTTTTTCCTTTTTCCTTTTTTTTTTTTTTTCTTTTCTCCAAAGGAATTATCACATCCTTTGTCATCCGAATGCATAACCGGATCAATAGCACACATGAAATTTCTGGGCTAATTCTTAACTGAATATAAGTCTTACAGATAAGTAAGAGAAATGTGCTCTACTGACCTTTTAAATTATTCCTATAGAAATAAAAGCACTAGGTTACTGCTGCAGGTCTACAGCATACAAAGAATTGATGTCATTCCATGACCTATCTTCTCATTGCTCTAGTACCTCAGGATTTTTCAAACTAAATCAAAATTTGCAGGAATAAAACTTGCATACTTTTACAGTAAATATATTTTCCTTTCTCAAGAGAGTATTAGCATATTTTATAAGAACTTCCTGCTTCACCAGAGCAAAGTGTCACTTGCCTTAGAGACGGGCTGTGATCAAGAGTGACAATGACAAGTTTGGCTGCATTTGGTTTGGCCTGGTCTAAAAGACATCCTTTCCCAAATTTAAATTTTGTGAGATATTCAGATTTCTGTAAGCATCATTTGCAAACAGCAGATTAAGTTGATTTCCCGGATGTTGCTACCAGACAACTGCTAACTTTGAAGACATTATTGACCCTCAGGATCTCTGGAAGATTATGGAGAAGAGAAATAAACTTTTAGAAAAACAAGTGTTCTAAAGGAATATGAAAACTTTACATCTAAAGTGGTCATCACCCAGACATCTGAACTCTGAACCCCACTTGGCTAGTCATCTTGGAGGGTCAGGCATTACCATAAGGATGACCTTAAAACATCTGTTGAAAATCAGAACATCAGACCAATGGGAAATTAAAACTGATCCTTAATGCACGTGCCAAATCTGCTACTGAAACTATACTGGCTGCGGAATGGTTGCAGTGTGGAGAAAATTAGTTCTGTCATATCTAAACAAACAAAACTAACAAAAACAACCCAAGGTCTGTTCTCAGGGAAACGTTACCAAGAACTAATCACTACCTGACGTGATCTCGCGAGACCTGCTCAACCCCTCTCATCTCTTGCTCCCCGTTATAAACACTCACCCCAAAGACCGCAGCAAGGAAAGTTAGCACAGGCAATATATGAATTATCTTGTAATGACCTTACAACTTGTGACTTGTTTTATCACAGCACCCAGATAGCACAGTAGGATTTCAGGAAAAGGTAAGGAACACTACCAGTGGCAGACACCACAGTGGATATAAGCAGCAATGCCTACAAACTTATTTCTGTTTTGGTAAGAAGGCCTATTGCATATTTAAGCAACAATTAGACACTGAACCATTTTAACCCTGGCTGGAAATATTTATAACGGGGGCCTACAGTACGGAAGAGTCTGTTGCCTGGAGCATCCATCCTCATGGATTCTAGGTAACAACATGAAATGGTGGATTTACAAAATTGCCTTCCCCAAGCCAGCAGTGCTTAGTGCCACTGCTACTCTGTCCCCTACAGGAAGATCAACTTCAGCATTACAATTTTAAGTGCTTTTATTATACTGTCTTTGTCTGACCCATTATTTCTCAAACTGGTCAGGCAGAATCCAAATTAGGATCATCTTTAACATCACTGACCATGGCCACTGCAACAGAGACCTCTCCTTCCCTGACCTTCCTTCCCTAGAAGACCATTTTCTTCTATCCCAGCTATTTTAATGTGTCTACCCAATCCAGAAAAAAAGGAACTATTGCATTTTACTTGCCTGTTAATGTCTGTGAAAATTAAGGCCATACAATACTTAGCAAGCTGTTAAGAATTTTACCTTCGAAATATCAGCAGGAGCTTGGTTAATGGATAAGCGCTCCTAAAAAGATGCTAGTGAAAACATAATCATGCTTACTAAATTAAAAAAAAAAAAAAAAAAAAACATGTCTAATGCATTGTCGATATTGATTGATCAGGATATGACTTATGGTAATGACACCTAGTGACTTTACATTATCTGAACGCACTATACAGCAACACTAGCGTTCTGAATAGCATATAGTAGTGACGTATATGCCATTTTTTTTCAGCCACCTTAATCACGTATTGTACAACAAGGTCTTGATAACCAAATGACTACACCTTACACCGTGTACACTAACTGCAATTTTTGAGGGATATTCAGCTCTAGCTGCCCTGTAATGAATCAGTAAAGTGTCATGAATCACTAATGCTATGTTCCAGTAAGTAACAGCCACCTGCAACACACAGGCATCAAGAAAGGCTGTTCAAACTCACAGTTTTAACAATCTGGTAATTACAGTTACACCGACTGTCCTGATACCTTCATTATTCCAATATAGCCTCATGATCAATCAAAAAATCCCTGTGCCTAGATACATAATCATAGAGCAATCCCAGCTGTCACCCAAGATATTGTGAGCGAAGAGAATCCATTAAAGGCACCTCCACAGCACCTCAGGCAAACTAGAAGAACTGAAAAATATTATTTTTAAATACTTCTTGCCTTCTAAGCAATCACCTAGCGACAGTATCAAGCTCATGATTCTTCTCCTTCCTATTATAAGTGATATAATTATTGTGCCAAAATGAACACATGTATCAGAGAACAAGAAAGATAAGACAAGAATCATAAAAAAAAAAAGTATTACTTTAAAACCCTTTTTTTCTTTGTTATGTAAAAAGCATTGCAACCAAAAATAAAATATAACTTACATTAGCATTTTATGCGCAATACATGTAAGACAGCCATGTTGCATTGCAGGAGATTCATAAACTAGCTATCTCATATTTATTGTGAATCAATTCAAAAAAGCTACAGACCTACAATGGAAATCTTCCCTTAGATTTGAAGTGCTCTTTCAAAATAAGGGTCAACTGAAAAGCAAACATCACCATCTTTTTGGTGGTGGTAATTTATTTAAAATCTCCCTGTTACACCAAGGATTTCTCAAAATCCTGCACTTAAACAAAAAAATAGGACCCAAACAATAGGACCAAAAGGGTGTTAATTTCAGAGGATAATTTTAGCTTTTTAAATACCTACAGTATTAACAGTTTTCTGTCCAAACAATACACTGGGGACATCCACAGCATGGAATAGAGTAGTGGAAATAGTAAACCTTTCATTTTAATCAATCTTGCAGAAAATGCAATAGCATGTTGGCTTTCATTTTGGTTATTCATTAAACTGCAAGCAACATAACCAATCCCTAGTATTAGCTCCACTTAAATCAAGCTCCCAAACTGCCAACACACAGGTGTCACTATATATACTATATATATAAAAACATTATTGCTTGCATGCATATTTATCACTATAGATCCCTCCTGCACTCATGGCTTCTGAGAAAAGAGATCAGCTGAAGAAGCAGGAAGCCCCATGGAAGAGGCAGAAAGAAAAACAAACAAACACACACACACCCCTACGGAAATGAAAAGATGCTGAGGTGCACAAAATACACAGTACAGTTACAGTTTGGGTTTCCTAGCAATTTTGCTAACATCACTAAATCGTGACATGCCCAGAGCTGAATCAAACACCTCAGAAAGAAAGGTGGTGAGAAGAGAGGGTGCATTTAAAGTCAGAATCACCTCAAGAGACAGCAAGGAAAGGGAAAACCAGTACGGAAAAATTACAGAGAAACTCCAGCAAAGGCCAGAACAGCATTAGGGAAATTTTGGGTGAGATCCCAACATAAAAGCTGAAACATCACTGCTCATAGCTGTCAGGAGGCAGCTGGAGGGACACTGGGAACAGAACTTGTGCCATTTTCCAGCACCTGTCATGTGCTGCAGGCTGTACAGAATTTGTCCAGGTTATACAGACCACTTTTTTAAAACAATGTACACCAGAAACACTAACAAATGGGGAAATATGGAGTCATGTTTGCAAGAAATATTTCCTCGCAGAGTGTAAATGAGCAGAAGGTTCAGCTGGTCCCAGGTACAGAGGGGTACTGGAGAAAAGGATGGCAGCTTTTTACAACCAAGATTTGTCATGCTGAAGTATCATTCCCTGCTGAACTTGCTTCTGTGGCGGCAGTTGACACTACTGGGCTTTGCCAGGCAGCGCTAAAAATAGTTCTGAAGGGATAATCTTATAGAGCCCCCTTCCCTATCCCCTCAAAGAGCTTAAAATAAATATATTTTTAGAGGCAATACTGTATCTCCTTATTTGAAAAAGATATAGATGATATAGACTTACACAAACACTCTCTAAATTAAAGAGTTCTCATCATATGAGCAAAAACTGAAAGGGCCAAATAGACCCAATATTAAAAACAAACACTAAAAACAGAACAAAATGTGTGGCTCGATTAGGTCTAAGTTTTGCTCAAGGTCTTTTCTATAGACTTCTGGTGGCTGTTAAGCTGGAAATTAAAGACCTAAGAGATTGACAGCAATGTGAGGCATCCCAAGGTCCAGTCCAATATATTTTCCAAAAGTTAAAACTGCTTTGTGCTTATAAAGCTTTCACATAATTATATTTTAATTGTGTAAAGTGTTCATGAAAGATGCTAAGCTCAATGTACTAGGGCCGTAATCTATAAAATCATATTCCATAAAAATTAGACTATGATTTTGTGTAACTTTTCATTTTACAGTGTGTTGAGGCATTAGTGTTGTCAACCATACAGTGTAATTCTTGTGTAGTCCTTGGGAGGAAAAACTATCTTACTTGGGCTGTGAAAAGTCTGTTCTGCGCTTCGCTTCGTAACATTTGTATTTCATATCTCTGTAAAGTTTTCCTTATGACAAACTGTGGTAGGCTTCAAGCAAAATGGATATCTGAGTTATAGGAAAGTCTCATTGACAAGCTGCGTATCTGTGCTCCTTCCTGTCATAAAATGGCTCTCGCCTTCGTCTCTGTGCACCGTCCCTCCTCTCTTCCAGGACTGTGACAGAGGTGGAGCTGCTCGCTGGGGGATTTGGGTTAGTTTCTTGGCAAAAGCAGACATGACGTCAAGGCTGCTCCAGCCTAAGGTCTGTTAGCATTCCTCGTCCTAGCCATATCTACCACGTCCTATGGGGATAACTAAGGAATTCTTGCATAGCGATATTCTCCGAGCTATGAATTGCAGAATTTGGTTCTTCAGAACTCTGCTCTTGCAATGTCAAGTGCATCTGTGTCTACAGCTGCAATGCAGCAGTAACTCTGAGTATCACATGCACACTATTTCTTGTGTCTACTAAAAACTATCGAAGAAAATGAAAGTATCTAAATGATAGAAGTGTAGTATTTCTGAAGGCAAGTCTTGGCGCTCAGAATAATTTATTTCCAGTAAAATTGTTAAAGAGCTTTAGCATTATTAAAATCTAATGGCAAGTCCCATCATTTTGGGTACCTTAGACAATTCTCACTGACATCTTTTTATTTAACTGTGGAACATGTTGAGATGCTTGCAAAGGTAAGTTTTTGGTGCATTTATCATTCCCTCAAACTACTGAATAATGCTAGATGCTCCAGTTGCCATTGTACACAGTTTTTCTTTTGTGCAATGAGGGCAGGAGTAGCAGAAGCTTAAAAATGCTGCTGTCTAGCTGGCAAACATGAGTTTTGCTGTGATGACAAATTCCCGTTATGAGCAAGTAGGCTTCAGAAAAGTAAAAAAGAAAGTTCTAGGCAGCAACTGCTGATGGAGGTTTTAAACAGAACACAAACTCGGCTTCCTCTTGGTGCTAGTTCCAGGAGAATGAGGAAGTCAACAAAATTACTGACTGATAATTATAAAAATACCTGACTTTATATCACATTGCACATAGCTTGTCCCTGCAACTTACAAACACAGAACATCTTTCATGCAAGTGCAGCCATCAGCTTTCATAAAAAGCTTGGGTAATACTGCAATACTATCATTGTCAGGTACATTCGTAGGCAGATAAAGATGCAAGGATTCAGAGTTTCAGAGTAATGAGTAAGTTCCTGAAAGTGTTAAGGAAAAAAAGGCGTTTTTTTTTTCCTTTATGCAGAGCATTGCAAAAATAACCTAAGCTCCTTAAGTTGAAGCTTTTTTTTTTTTTTTACTTCATTTCAGGAAGCATCATGCACAGGATACAGACACAAGTCAAAGACCGACACTAAAGATTACTGGCTGAGATTTGATTCAAAATGGCAAATCCTCCATTTAGAGTGTAAAGTCCCAGTCCTAATTATATCTGTGACAATGGCATAAAGTCATAAATACATGAAAAGCATGAGTTACATTACAAAAATACAATATCCTTGTGATATTTTGATTCTGGAAAACAGCATGTCACTGCTAACAAATCAAAAACATATGTTTCTACAACAAAATTAATTTGCCTTATGAAGAATCTGTCAGGGAGCCAACTCCAAAAGAATAAAATCATCTGGGTTGGAAGAAAGGTAAGGACGGGAAAAAGGAGGATCAGCCCCAGTGTGTGTAAACAAACTCACACATTTTCTTTTGTTTACTGCAGACTTGGTGGATTTGGCAGCTTTACAGCATGTGTCAAGCTACAGCTACAGTTGCATAGTGTGATTGCAATTCTATATAACTCAACAGCATCTAGAAACTTCTTAAGCCAGCAAATTTCTGTTCCCTCTGTTAATAAGGTTCTCTGATAACCCTTAAAAATTTATAAAAATTAAGCTACTTAGGTGCAATAACTAATTCACAAATTGCACAAGAGCAAAGCAAAACAAAACCAAGGTTATCACCAAATATAAGCACCCACCTAAGCTGTTTCATGCTTGAGAACAGACCATTAGCATCAAGCCCTCTCTGACTTGAGTTAGCTTGAAAACAGCAGATCTGCACATAAAGAGGACAGAGATGACCATGTTCTGAAGACAGACTGCAAAATTCCCATCTAACTCCACCTTAATTGAACAGATAGTTGTTCCCTGAAAATGATACTGTTTCTTATTTCTAGGGGAGTGTAGAAAGATCAATTTGCATTAAAAATATATTAGCATGGGAAAGAGACACAAGGAAATTCTTACACATCTGTTTTCCTAAGAATAAAAGAATAGGAAATAGCTAAAATTATGCAAAACCTCTACATAAAATATGACAAGGGAAGTACTGAAAAAAAAGAAAATAAAACCTCAACCACAAACTCTGCTGTGACTATATAACTATCTCCTTTTTGGATACTGTTTTGGATGGTGCTATGGATTTCTTGGTCAAGAAATTTGCATGGGAATCTTGTGAGTACTGGCTCTCTGGTGACATTCTAGATGTTTCCAGTTTTTAAATCTTCCAGAAATAATGCAAGAGCAGTCTTTTTATATAGTATTTTGGTACTTTGATTCCAGCTTCAGCAAAAGAGTAGGAGCTGCAGAAGCATGTGAACTTTTACAAAAAGAGAGTGATCAATAATAAAACTCTTTCTCCATTCCTTACCAAGGGGCAGTGTGTGCAGTTTGAATTTTCGGGAAGATGAGACAAAATTTAATCACATCGTCTCCTTTTAGTTCTGAAAAAAAATATTAATTTTTACTATGGCGAGAAACACTTGACAGATGTCACTGTCACAGTTTTATTTGTGTTCCCAAATGGTTTCCTGATAAACATCAAGTTTTTCCATTCTCTTTCTTAGGCATGGACTGTGACTTCACACACGATTCCTGCAGCCTACAGGTATAAGTGGTAAGTAAAGCATCATGCTGTAAAGGTTTCATTCCTTACAATTCACTGCAATGCTGTGAAAAGAAGAGGTAGTTACATCAACCGATCGCACCATTGACCATATAACTATCATTTCCACATGCAGGCCTCGCCTGTCATTGAAAGAGCTACTGGAAATAGATGTTCAGATAACCATGCCCCCATGCACTGTGGACAAAATAACTGAAAACGTCTACCGAGGAAAAGCAGGATTCTGGCTCAGCCAGCCTCTGTATCACCCATAGGGCTTGCTGGGGAGGGAAGCACGGCAGCTTCTGTCCGAGTTACAGGGCACTAGGAATCTTGCTCCTAATGATCTGGGGATAGAGACAGCTTTGGAAAGATGCCAGTCCAAGGCTCAGAGCTCTGACAAAAATACAGTCAAGGTGTAATTGATTACTTCGCAAAGATTATGTTAGCTGAAAACAACACCTATGGAAACAAGTAGAACTTAAAGGAAATAAGAAGGAAATAAAAGTAAGGTTTAATATCTCTTTTGCCGTTCTTAGCTAGAAAACAAGATTTAGATACTGGCAAATTCACTGGAGCAGTGAATCTGGAATTTCCCTTTGGAAGTTGAACTTCTCGAACAGCCGGGCAAGAAGGGCAATTGAATCTCCTCAACCAGGCAGCAGTTGCTTGATAACTCAGTGACCTTCCTGTTAAGCCCAAGGGCTACAAACACACAGAATCCATACAACCTCTCAGCACTAGAAGCTGTTGCCCAAATGCCCAAAGTCAGGAAATAAGTGTTGTCTGTGACGAGCCAAGTTCTTCTCCTATTTTAGGGGAGGAACTAATTTATAGTCAACCAGTATGCTTGCAAGCTAGACTCGCTATTTAAAAAAAAAAAAAATTAGCTAAACTAAGAGAAACAGGATTGCAGCCCTTTCCGTTGTTTCACGTATAAAGCTGTTTTCCAAAATCAGAACTTGAAAAAATAGATCAATGTCAAAAAACGGCAAACATTCTTTAAGTCTCACTTTTTATAAAGAACATTTTTTTTAAAAAAAGAAATTCCAACAGTATTCTCTGTGGAAGTACATTATTCATGTCTATGCTTAATTCATTTAATCATTTAACTATGATGATCACTGTTCCCTTGAGAAATCCAGTATGAATCAGCAATTTCTAAATCACAGGTTGCTACAGCATGTTACAAGCCTGTGCAGGTGATAGCTGTTTCAATCCTTTAGCAACTAGTTATAGCTTACCCTAGTAAAAAATTAATTAATTAAAAATAAAGCTACCAAACAAAAATAACCTTTACCTGCATTCATTATGTTGTTCCTGACAACTCCTACTCTGCAAGAACCAGATTCACACGGATGGTCATGTAGTAGCCAATTTCCATCTGCTGTCCCCACTTTGACCTTGCATGCAAAAGAAGGCAGCACTGGGACATGCGGTAGGATATTGAGCTACCAGACTCACAGGTCTACAATCCTCAACCCTGACTTTCAATACCCTTACAGCTTTCCATTCCTTAGACTCTAGTGCACAAATATGGGTAAATATGGGTCAGCCAAATTAGACTGTATTTATTCCAAAAAGAAACAAGACTATTTTTACATTTAAGTAAATGATGTTCCTCCATTAAAGATTGAGAAATTTTCATACAGTGCTGAAAACATTTGTCGCTTTCATCAGTATCCAAAACCTCAGTGGTTTTGTCTGTTCTATCAATGCCTGGATTCCAATCCTAAATTCAGGTCTTCACAGAGTTGACTGAATCCCCTTGCTTGCCTCTTTATTCCAGGTTATTTGGAAATCAAGTTAATGTGTGCAAATGTGACCATTGGTGGGAGTCATTCAGCTACAGAAGTGTAAATTTAACCACAGATCACAGAAATGGGCCCACTAACTGACCTTCTTACCTTCACCTTTTGCATTTAACTGATCCTTTTGTATCCAAATGCTGAAAATTACCAATACAAAACAAAAAAATCAAAAGACCAATATGTTTTCCATACTAAGAATATTAGGGTACTCTGTGTGTCAAAAACAACCTGACAAATAAGGTGTTTTCTTTTGAAACTTCAAGAAAGAGACAAAGCTTTTTTTTGTAAAACATCTATCTAGGCTCTTATTGTCATTACTTTATCTGCCCTATGTCTCATTAGCAAAGATGATAAGTACTAATCATTTGAAAATACATATATATACACACACATTTATTATAATAATGAAAAGCAGCTTTTTCCAGAAACAATAGATAAAATGTGAATTTCACCAAACTGAACAGTTCCTGAGAAAATGGACAGTGTCAGCCTTAGAACGGTAGTAACAGGATGCCGACAAATGAAGCAAGCTGGTAAATGTGTAGCTTGGTCGTAAAAACACTGCACAAAAAAAAAAAAAAAAAAAAAAAAAAAAGTCACACTGTAATGACCCTGCCTTGAACATCCTGTGAAAGCCATTGTTCCTCCTATTACTCTCATTCAGCATTTTTTTTTTTTTTTTTCAAATTACAGATGCATGGGAGCAAGGGAATCCATGTAGTGCTACACCGCACATGCACAAGTCACGGCACAACAAAGGTGAGAAAAAGACTGGCAAACCAAGAGGAATTTTGAATCGGCTGCTAACTGGATGTGGAGCCTTACAAAATGATGGCACACATTTGTATAACTATTACATGAAAATATATATATATATATATATGCATACACACACATGTACAATTGCAGGATTGGAAGGATTTGTAAACATAAAAAAGGAGAATCATTTTGCCTATAATGGGTAATAAAGGACAAAGAGAAGGGACATGAGAAAGGAAAATTGCAGGTTGTAATTCTGAGGCATCATGGATTTAATTACACTTAAAATCAGCATGGCAGCAGAAACAAGAGGAATCTCTTGTGCTGATTAAGAAGAGAAGAGCTAATAAGTATCTTCCACTTGTGACAACTGCATGTGTCACCTTCACTCTATGCAAGACACTGTGAGCTATGCAGGACAGTATAAGCAGCAGTTATTGGCACCTTCACTAGATCATGAAATTCAGACTTCATCCCGCCTGCTTTTGTTGCCAGATTAAAATACCAAATAGACAATTAATTTAGCAACCCCGCTGTGAATCCATGCCATTCATTACTACAAATAGACTGCTCAACAGCTAGAATCTTTCAGTATACCAAAGTGGCAAAGAAATGTCTTTTGCTTGGCCACAGTACGCCTAACAGCGTCCACAGTCAGGTCATTCTGAAGGCAGCACCATTCCAGCTACCGATTTGTTCAGTTTATTTTCCTACAAAAATTACATTTTGAGATTATTTATGTTCTACTTTTTTTTTTTTTTTAATGCTTCTGTCATTCCTTCTATTGCTCGGCATCTTTGCTAGCACACTTTATCATTTTACTGCTCAGGCCTTGGAGCTGGAAAACTGTACTGCTTGAAAGTTATCAACACTTAAAATTGTAAAAATGATCTAAGAAACAGAAAAACTAAACAAACAAACAAACACAGACCTCTATTGGACTTCCTAAACCGTAAATTTGCATGGCATAATGCAATTTTGAACACTTTGGTTTGGCAAATGTGTGCTGCTTGAGGAAGCTGGGTTATCCCAGATTATTATCAATCATGCCCGTCTGTGGTCCTTGAATAAATGAATTCTTTTCCCATTTCTTATCCCAGTGACTAGTCAGATTCAGAAGGACTTTTGCAATCGGGTCATAAAATCTATTTTAAATCTGGATTCTTTTGATGCTGAACTCACTCCAACTAGATACACTCGATCCACTGACGGTACTACCTCCTGGCCTGCTCTGGTGCCCTAATGCCCCCACTGAGACAGTGCAAGAATCCTGCTGCCCATCCAACAAACCCTGAAATACTGTCCTGTCCTTCACTGGGCTGTAATGTGACGCTGGGAAGAGCTTAGCATGTCAGCACATTAATGTTATCTATGCAGCTCTAAATAAAGAGTGCCCAGTGAAACTCCTTGGGTTGCACACATCAGTTTTAGAAGAGGTATCGTCTGTATTGCATAATCTTTCCTGAATCACTTATAAAAAATATATAAATAAATGAAAACAGCAAGCCCAGCGACTACCCCAGTGGCTCACACTACACAGTTAAAACATCTGAATGATAATTTCTATTTATTTTACTAGAATCTCAGAAAAGACTGAGACAGTACATCCAACATTCAGGGGGTCCTAAAGTTGCTGAAAGGCAGTGCTGTCACTTCAACTATCAACCTAGGAATGTTACAGCCACGATCTGAAAGCTGACCAAACTGCAATCTGTGGTCAGAAATTAATCATCGCCAGTACGAGAATCTACATGTGTAAATTCAAATGAATATCCCATGATTGCTCTCAAGATAGAAGTGTTCCAATTACAACCACCACTCTTGTTTTATATAAAAACTCCACTGTGATAAGAAATAAGTATCATTCCTACTTTTCTCACTGGTGTTTAATTCACATCAATGCAGGTCACTCTTATAACGTAACACGCACAAAAGGATAGAAGGGATGTTCAGATCTTCATTACTGAAAACTACTGGAGGACTAAGACACTCTGTAGCTTCATGAGGCACTCAGCGCCCTGCAGGTGCTATTCCTAAACCTCCAAACAAGAACAAAATCCCATACTGCGCTGGCATGCAAATAACTACAAGAGAGATGAAAGATTACAGTTTAGTTCAGTGTTTCAGCACCCAGCTGGTGTTAAGCATGTGCTTTCTCTGATGGCTGCTAGTTACCTAGAAAAAAGGATAGCTCCAGTGACCAATGGTGTATTATAATGCACTAAAGAACACGTTTAATTTTTTTTAAAAAAAAGAATGCAGAATAGTGGCCAGGCTGGAAAAACAGTCAGGAAGGAACCTTAATTCTGGCTTTCCTGAACTTCTTTAAACTACCATTTTCTCCACTTTTTTTTTTTTTTTTTTTTAAAAGGTGTGGAAGTCCAGTTACGGTACACTTCTGTCATTCCAGCTTTTCAAGGAAGATGACTATGAATTTCGGTAGATGGTAATTTATTGAAACGTTCCCCCCTCTTCCAAGAAACTGGACATTCTCCCCATTTCCAAGAAACTAGACCTATTTGAAGACAAACACTTCTCATTGAAAGGAAGAAGGCAGCAGAGGTTAATTCCATGCAAAAGAGCCTGTGTAGGATAAACTTTTGGAAATATTGTCAAGCCCCTTTTTTAATGCCTGGCAAAATGACTCACTCAGAGTCATCACAGGAAAGGAAGTGGAATATAATAAAAAACGCAACAGGATGGGGGCTTAGACAGGCAAAAAAAGTGAGAGAAAGGAAATGGGATTGTTTAACATGGCTTGAGGTTACAAGTTCTGTAATAATGCAGGATTAATTTATATAATTATATATAAAATGTGTGCATATGCACATACCTATAAACATGTGTGTGCACACACGCATGTATGTGTGTGTCCATAAAAAAGCATACTTCTTTCTAGTTGAAAAGTATTTGTGAATTTAAAGTTTACATAGTATTTATATGGGAATTAGACAAGGATTCCCTCTGGCAATGCGGTTCATAACAGTTATGCTGCTGCTCCGTACATCATGTTCTCTGAATTCCATAGATTTACACATTCATGTAAAAATCCACCAGAATGCCAGAATCATGTAATGTTACTAATCGATAAAAAATTCTCTATGCAACAAACAAACGTTGCATGTGTTTACAAAAAAACACAGCATTAACCTTCTTGTACAAACAACGTGGTGGAGCATGAAAGTTTTCTCTTCTCCAAATATTTTTACAGGGAAACATTCAATAATTACTAACCTACCTATTAGCTAATTTAACTTAGAAAATTTGGATTGTTTCAGTAAACACATTCACCTGCTGCAGCCCGCTGCAGAGCACCTCCTTGGATGCATCATAGCTGAAGACATACTAGGTGTGCAACCAGCGTTTCCATCGACATTAAGAGCAGCTTTGGTTCCCAGAGAAGCAGATAAAAGGTAATGTTTCAAGGAATCCCAAGTCAAATCAATGTCTGTGAGCAAAACTTCTCCTAAATGCCTGATACTAACATGTCATTTGTAGTATTTCGAAGGAATACACAGAAAAGTGAATACACACATTAAAAGCATGGAATCAAAAAAAGGTATTTAAAATAAATGGCACAGTCAAAAAGTTATCCTGCAAAAATCTATTGGAAGAGTACTCGGTTCTACATCCTCTATCCTAAGTGCATTTATCCTTGTTTGTAAAATAAGCCTTTCTTAATCCCCAGAGTGACACCTGCTGGTTTTCACTAACAAGAGACAAAAGGACTAATGACCCCATTAAGGAAAACGCTTCAGGACAATCAGGGAGAAAACTCACCTTTTTGGTAACAGCGGTTTGTGCAATGTCACAATTTTTGGTCCATTTAGGTCTATAAAGAAAGGGATGTATGCAGCCATGGAGGGGTGAAAAGAAAAATCGTGATATTTGAAGCTCTTGGTCATTTTGTACACTAGAACTCGGAAACAAACTACATTCATTTCTAATAACATTGATAAGAGAAAAATATTGCTGAAGTCTAAAACCAAAGAGTTTGGATAGAACAAACAAGCCTCAGCGTATTTCTTGATTTTCTATAATGAATCTCCATACACATTGCCACTATCACAATATTTTAATTAGTTTCTAAGATTAGTTTCTACTACAGTTCGGGCAGAAAAATAGAGGTACGATAGCAGTGGTAATACACAGAGTGATGTTTTGTGCCTATGCACAAAAATTATCCCACAGTACATGAGGTAACTGCTATGCAAATAAAATAAAATAGCACTAATCACTGTGTTTAGCTCCTTTTCCTTGGTGGACAGTATATTTAGTTGAGATATTTTTTAAATAAGGCCTGGAGGTTGAGACATGTATCCAGAAATACAAGTTTTTTTTTTTTTTTTTTTTTTTCTATAATGTAATTAGTATCTTAATTGTTAGTTATGATTTAATAGTGACCAAAACCATCAGAAACATCTTGGGTAATATCTTTGCTTTATTAAAAGGTAACACTTTGGATTTTCCCCAGTTGTGAATCTCTCTCTCTCTTTTTTTTTTTTTTTTTTTTGAAGTGAATACATTGATTTTCTCCTGTAAAGTCTTTCTCTTTTTTCTTTTTTCTTTTCTTTCTTTCTTTTTTTTTTTTTTTTAAATGTATCGCACTCAGCTAAATGCATTTTGAATTCGTCTTTCCAAGGAAAAAGCAACTTCAAATAAATCACTTCTGTTCTTTTGGACAGCATATACTGCAGCAATGATTGAAAGTGTTTGCACAGAACTAGGGCAGGAAAGAATGACTTTGCTGGGAAAATGTAAACACTGTAAACAAGTTTGGGAGACTTAGGCAGGGAGGCATAAGAGAATACTGTGAAAACAAAGCCATGACCAAAAACATGAAAACTTAGCCTGTTGGTTTTGCTCTTGATCCCATAATAAGAGAAAAACTAATGCTAAAAACAAATACTCTAGTGGGAACAAATTTAATAAGATTATTTTATATTCTACCACAATGGTTGTAGAATTCGCTATGAAAGAAGTAGAAAAATAACAGGCTAATTTCTGCTGATGCTCTTTACACAGAAAATATCAAAATAGAAATTACATGACAATCAACTAGCAAAAAAAAAAAAAAAAAGGGAAAAAAAAAGACCATCCCTTGAAAGCTTTCTCCTTTTCCCTTTAAATACTGGAAGAAAACAGTATTTAAATGTGTTCAATTTAAACATTAATACTTGTGACTTATGGCTTTCTAAACAAAGAATGAGGTTTAGGACTAATTTCTTTTGAAAGTATCTTGCTAAAAGTATATATTATCCCTTTATTTGATATGTTTGGAATAATAAAAGTTGTGACAACATAGACTTAGAGAGTTATAGACACAGACATAGAGAATTATACAAGAACACACACACACACACACACACACACACACACAGACTTCCAAGGCTCATTTTACCACTTAGAAAGTTACTTGCTGGTCAATTCAAAGCTATTCTGGCCATACAAGAACTCTTCCATTCTTTGACACAGGGGAGTGGATGACACAGCTAGTCTCTGGGTTCAGCTCCATGAGAAACGAGGAGGCTGTTTCCAATAAGTGCAAAGTTTAACGGAGGAAAGCCCTGCCTGCGAAACCCAATGACAGAGCTGCACATGCTGGTAGAGCAGAGGGGACCAAACACCGAGGTAGAGCCAGGGCTCCACAGAAAGGAGGGCTAATCCGAAGCGCAGAAGGAATTTTGCTCAAGAACACTGTAAACACATTGGGAACAGATGGTATAAACTCCTTAAAGAGAAAGTCTATTTTGCCTTCCTGGCTGTAGGCTTTGACTTTTCACTGGAGAATTGCCTTCAACTTCCTTCATAAATAGCTTATGTTTAGTTCAGTATTGACTATAGAAGCAGCTAGATATACATTCTTAAAATATCACAGCATACATTTTATTATTAAAAATGCATTCATAGAAGCATTTTCCTCTGAAAAACTTAAGCATTCAAAAAATTATAGAAATTATCACAAAATACCTGCTAGTAGATACACAACAACTGGATGATGTTTCTAATCAGATTAAATATTTCCCTAGTATAAAAATATACACACATTTAGGGATATCCTGCCTTTTGATAGTCAGTGGAAAAATTCCCACTGCCTCTAACTGCAGTTATCCTGCCTCAGAAGCCTATTCAAAGTCTATCAAAGAAGTCTATTACGTTCCTTAGTGTAAAGCAAGATTCCTGCTTATCAGGAATTCAGAATACATTAGAATTTTGAGATGAACAAGACTTGCATAATACAATGCTTGCACTTGCAATTCATGTTTTATATTCATGTTTTTACATTCATATATCACTAAATATTGAAGCCAAACTGTTCAACATTGTTATGTGATTTTTATCTCTGCTTAATCTACAAATTACACAGATTCTGGCCTGCAAACACCCATATGTCTAACACTGCCTATGGGGGTGTTCCACCACAGCCTAAAACTTCTCACTCCAGATAAAGTAAGAACCTAAATCATCTAGCATCTCCTGCAACAAAACTGCAACAAAACACTTTTGAGTTTCCTCTTGTTTGGCTTAGTACCAGACCTAGCACCTACTGCCTTTTGTGCTACAGATTTTCAAAGTAGGATAAAAAGCCTGGGATTTCTCCTGTATCCAGGGGAGTCAACAAGAACAGAAGTAAATATGGTGGAAATACAGATTTTTTTTTATTATTATTATTTAGACAGGATATCAGTGTATGTAGTTGGACAACAAACACTGTTTCAGACCTGCTCTCGTTCATATTTACCCAGACCTAGTGTGACTGCTTTGAGTCTATTGCAAGGACCTCAGATCCAGAGCACAACGATCAGTCTTTCCGCACATCACCCCCAGGTTTAAATTGTTAAATACATTATTTGCACGAATGAATGACAAGATCCCCTAGTAGGCACAATGTGACGCGAAACTGGTACTGCTCTAACAAGAGCAAAACATGTTCCCAAAGCATTTGGAGTAAGTTTATTAAGGCAGAAAGGAAAAAAAAAAAAAAAAGAAAAAAGAAAATTCTCAGCTATTTCTATTATTAACTCAATCTTAGCCTTATAAAATATATGGATGACTAAACAAATCATTGCAGGTCAAATTCAAGTGAGTTATGGCCCATCCCATTTCTTAACTCTCCTTCAGAAATTAGAGTCCTTTCCTTGACTCTACAGCTCCATTGCTCACTTACACACATAAGAAAACCAGCTGTACCAAAGCTAATATATGATGATACCAATTACAATAACAAAGCCTATTCGTTAAATCAGATCTACTTTGAAAAGCTGAGGTAAAAGTGACCAAACTCTCTTAGTTCTTTATGTGGGAAGGCACGAATCACACACTTCCCATGGTCCACATTACCATAGTTTCTCCAGGAGATGCGACAGGGAACAACTACCTTCCAGCAAATCAGTTCAGTGTGTGTATGGAAAAGTCTCACATAGAAACACCCCAGGACACAAACAAGCTCCAAACTCAAGCTTTTTCTCAAGCAACCGAAGCTCAAATGAACCAGAGGCTGTATCTTTTAAGTCCTATCACTAGGGCACTAAACCTAATTGTGAAATTACTCAAATAGGATCTCTCTCCCATATAATAAAAGCAACAAGATTAAGACAACATTTAAGCAAGAAAATCTACCACAGTTTATCACCTAAATCATCCTCTCCTCAAAGAGCTGCAGTTGTACTGAATTAGTCTTAAGGACCCTTTTCAATAAGCCTCTAATTCTCTCCAGATGCAACGACAAAATTTGGTTAGCTGTTATTAGGGTTTCAAACAGAATCATTTGAGTGTTGAGCAGTATTTTTACCACCCTTCCTACCTACCTACCACTGACTACTTCCTCAAGGATATATTATAACAACACACGTTATAAAATCAGCTTGCTCACTAAAAATAAACGGAGACTTTTCTTCCCAGTCCTCTCTCCCTACAGATTGCATATCACACTCTGAGGTTAATGCAAAAGCACACACATGCAGAGCTCTTCCTTCTAATACAGCTAAAAATATATGCAATTCAGAGGCACCAAGATATCATGACACGCCGATAGCACAGTTTCAGTCTGTACTCACCGCACACGCGTCTCCTGAGAATGGTTTCAGATAAATTCTTGGACAATCGGTTCTACTCCCCCTTTCAGGGAGGGGGAAAGAGAGATGTTCCTTTCCCTCCCCGCCAGCTAAACAAGGGACGGGCAGCCCGACGCCCTCGGTGTAATCCAGGTAGCGGAGCTGGCGGCTGTGCCGGGCGAGGAGGCTCCGCGGGGCAGGCGGGCGGCTCTGGGCTGCGCGGCAGCGATGTCAGATTGTAAGCGAGCGGCGGGCGCCCAACATCAGAGCTTCCTGTTACATCACCGTGACCCCGCCTGCAGCCCGTGTTAAGTTACTTTTCTTTCTCAAATAGCTTATCCCGGGAAAGCAGCAGCTCTCCGCGGGCCATGTGCATCTCCAGAGAGGTGTCTGCACCTCCTCCCAGGGCAGCTCCAGCTTGCCATCCCCGAGAAAAGCCAAGGCTCTGCAGCAAGGCAGAAACTGCTCCTTCTGCCCAAATAGAGACGGCAGAATTTGTCTTTTCTCCATCATGCAATTAGCTTCTTTTTTCCTCTTCAAACAAACAGTGGTTCCGCTCAGGTCTTTATTCATATATGATAGCTTAAGAGGACCTCCCTGATCCGCCTTTGACAAAACCCGCAGAGGCTGCATCACATAACCATAGTATAAATGCTTAGAAGTTATGCTAAAAAATACTTCTATTTTTCAGACATAAAACTGCACTATGGATCCAAATCTGATTTTCAAATTTAAGCAAGTGCATAGGTTAAAATCCCACTTTATATTTTTCCTCAAGAGAAAGATATCATACTCAGATAAAACAGTCTTTGAAACATCAAGAGAGAACAAAAGGCAGCAGCTCTGTTGTTATTGCTGAGCTCTATTATACACTTGTTAAAATACCAGTGATTTAAGAGCAGCGATTACAATCTATCCAGTTTGGAAACCTGAACTAACTGAAAACAAGGTGGATTAAAGGAAATCTTTATAATAGCTTCAACATTTTTTACATCAGACCTAGAAGTCTGCCTTTTCCAGTGTTTCTATCACTTGCTCTTTGTATAATGGATACCTGTGACACACAAAGAGTCAGAATCTACTCTCCAAATAAATGGACGCTTGGAGTGCACCGATGGTAACACTGTGCTAAGCACAGAGGTGTTCACTGAGCACCAGGCTCGAGTATTTCAGAACACCTCTAAAAGTGATGCTCCCTACCTGAGGCCGGGGTTTCCGAAGAAGTGCCCAGCAATCGCAACTACTTAGCCGGCTCCTGAAACAAGCATTTTGGCTCTTCCTCACTACCCATTGCTCATCCACTCCTTTCACCAGCAGAAGTGTTCATGGAACGTGTTGCAAGCAGGGGGATTAGGGAATCGGTCTATCCATTGATAATCTTTCCTCTAAAAATGAAGAAAAACCTGTATCAAAACAAAACGAATACCAAGGTCAGGAAGAAGGAGAAAAGAGGAAGGAGGGCCAAGAGTTCTTCAAATCCATATTGCCACTGGACCATCCTAATTGTGAAATCACATTCTAAGGTCACCAAAAGAGCAGGCATATGACTTTAATACTGATTTGGCACATTCTAATGCTGGTGCTTCTAGGATCTTGCATCAACAAGGGAATTGTTTCCGAGTTTTATAATCAGTGAAGAACTAAGAACTGGCACTCTATATTTCTGTCAATGTAAACAGGAATAAAACAGGGATTAGATCCAATTTTGAACAAGTTAGAGTAAACTAACTTCTCTAGAATAAACAGTGTCACCCCAGGTGGTAGATTTTCACCAGAAATGAGCCAGGCTGTGTTATTTTAGACCAATCTACGGTGCAGAGGCAGCAACACTACATGCATGTAACACATTGCAATGTGCACAAGATGAAAATAAACCGTGTCTTCCAGCCAAGCACATATGTACAAGACAAGCTTATCATCTGAATAAACCCGAGAGATTATTATACAGGCCAAGTTGGATTTGGCATGCAAAATTCAGTTGGGCTGCTGGATTTTTTCTTCTTTTCCAGTAGTAAAGTAAGTTTTCTTATATTGCACTGATTCAGCTGTCACTGTGACTTCCTTACACCTCCTCTTCTGGTATTTGAGACATCCCAGCTGGCGCAATTTGCACTTCAAAGGAGGCCGCAGGGCCCCCACACTGTCCCAGGCCGCCTTGCCTTGTTCGGGCCTGGGCTGCCCCCTGGCGCAGCCGCCTCCTCCTCACGCCTCCCGCTCACAGCGTCCGCGCGCTGCGTGGCCAAGAGGAGCGTCCCCAGCGAGGACAGCCAAGGGAGACTCGTGTGAGAAGCGTCTCCATGCCCGAGCTCCGCGCACTACAGGTCCAGAGAGATTATGGGATCGAAACCAAGGCTGCCTCTGAAGCTGGCACTGTTAATACATGCCTATGAATAAAACATTAAGCTGTAAAATTATCCAGCCAAATACCTACATTTACTTCAATTCTCAACATGTATTCTACTATAACTATATATCCCAACAAATATCCGCTTTTTGCCTGCATTCTTTCTCAAAAGAAGGTAACACCAAAACAAATAAATTATAAACTTTACAGTTTCATTAATATATGTTTAAAAGGTAGGCTCTAGACAGATGAAGAGATTCTCAAAATGTAAATGAGTGCATTGGTTTTGAAAAAGTAGAGATGCTGATTCAAGAAGAAATGGAAAGAAGAGAATCACAGTACAGATAGTAAGAGTAAAAAGGAGGAAAAGAAAGGCAAACCAGGAAAAACGTAAGGCAAAAAGTAAGCTGACTAAAATACATCGTTAGTTGCTTCATCATCTGTTTGGACTAGGTATCCATACCAAGTTTATGCAGGTTGGATGATACATGGAAACTTGTCCATTCTCTGCAACTTCAAAGCTGCAGCTTGTTGGTTACCATCATATAATGTGGGAGAAATTTCACAGCACTTTCTGTATTTCCTCAAGAGCAACCAGGGCCTATTCTAGAAGGAAAGGACTGAATGAAAGGGCTCTAGTCACTTCTAAGCACACAGCCATGGTAACATCCTGGCATAGCTTGATTCTGTGACCTCTTTGTCATTCTGCCTTTTATTCCACATTTATTCCCTCTATATGTTCCACGTATTTCCCCATATATGTTCACCCTTTAACTCTCTGAGAAATGTGTGGAACTTCCTCTTGAGGTTCCTCTTGCTGATACCGTGTTGAAGACACTGGAGCGAAACGAGGTGAATAAGCACAACAGGCATGAAAGAAACTTCTGGATTTGACCAAGATACAATCAGATGATGCTGCAGGTAGTTTTGCAATTAAAAAAAAAATCCTAACTTGATATACTGTAGACCTTTTTTTCCCCCGCTTTTAACTTAACTTTGTATGGGATGGTAACAACTTCTCAATTATAGAGGAAGTGATGCTAGCTTCAACTGACCAAAATAAGCACCCCCTCTATGCAATCAGACAAAGAAAATGCAAAGAGAAAAGGCCAGCCCATATTCCCAGGCCTTTTTCTAAACCCATTCTGGTTTAACTGCCTGACCTAAAGGTAGCTTGCCTGATCCATGATCCACGTAACTTGCCAGATCTGTGAAAATCCTTTGTTTGGAACAGACATAACAAACACTATTAATACAGGATTAAAGTTTTTTTCCGATGGAACTGATGCTCTCCTTTGAACAGAAGGAGAACAGATTTCAAACATAAACATCCCATGAACTAATTCCTTCGTGCTGGCAACTAATCATGTCACTGGTCAGCCAAATAAGTAAGGGATTTAATTGCAAAGATTTTCAAGGAAGCAGCACCCATATTAACAGAATGGTTTAAAACTCCAGCTTGCCATGTAACATCAAGTACACACATGACAGAAAACCACACCACTTAATTAATCTCTTAAACTTAGTACAAATACAGAGGGAAAAAACAACCCCCAAACTAACCACAAATCCTACTGCAGACACAAACAGCCTTATACTCTTACGTACTTAAAAGAAAATGAGAAATGTATAAAAAGTCAACAGCTGATTCCAGTCTTCACTCCATGTTGCACCGAGTAATAAGCCTAAAAGGTGAATCCCTTCATAATATTTTAAGTCAGTTGAAATAGATGTGCCACATAGTTTTTCTGTTGCACCAATTGCAGAGATTGTAAGAGATTCCACCAATGATTGTGTAATTGCGAATACAAAAATGAATGTGCATGATATTTCTTTAGTACAGAGTGACTTTAGTATAGTATAATGAGGAGATATGAAAGCATGGGGCTCTTAGCTGTATTTTGGCTTCCTCTTTTGCTTTAACCTCAAAGCAGAGCCTACGGACGCTCTTACGGAGCACCTGGGGAAGCAGCTCTGCAGAGCTCTCCCCCCAACCCTGGGCACATCACACTGCATAGCAATCGAAAAAGGTATCATCTTCACAGTAAGAAATCCTGTCGGTCCAGAGGAAATGGTAATGATTAGGCATGGAAAATTAAGCATTTTTACTGCCTTCCTCATAACAGCTCTGTACAAAAAGGTTCCACGCAATGGAAATGCTGAACCACAGCCGGAAGGTGTCAAACTGGAACTGAAAGCAGCAGTTCATGATATTTCCACGAAATTAATTCCATGTGTTGAAATGACACTACTTTTCTTCAGCAGTATATGATGCTTACAGATTTCCCCTGAGAAAACTGCAGTTGTCCAATTCATAAAGTTATTACTCTGTACGTCCATGGTACTCATACGTTTTATACGAAAAGATTGTACATTAAAGAGCTTTGGTGGAGCTTTCACTTTCATGAGCATTTTTCAAATCAGACTTCATAAATTTTAAACTAAAAGTGTTGCGAAAGAACTTAGGCATCAGAAATGGGATTAAGAGAGTTTCTATATAAAAATCTATTACTTTCACTTATCCCCTCAGATCTTTAAAATGCATAAATATTTCCACTTCCAACAGTAAAGCTTAATCTCTTTGTGGAGATTCCAAAGATCCTCAGGCACGTAAAAACATATGTTTTCTGAAACCCCACATGCAATTCATGGCGTACATACAAAGGTAGATTAATACAACCATTCATGAATTATTCTGACATTGCTGCCCTGGCCCTTGCCATAGTATCCGAGCCCCTCACATCCTTCCAGATACGCATAATGTTGCTAACAAAAGGCAGTGTCACTTCTCTCAGCTGATTCTTAAGCATAACAAGAAAATTTTGATATAATAACCAAGATTTTTTTAGCAACAAAGAAGATAGTAGAAATGTCCTGCTATCTTCTGTTTCACAGCTAGAAATTCTGAGAATATTAGGAAACCAATTACCTTTATTTTCTCTTTCCTTTTAAAAAATCTTGTTATAAAAGATTTGCCATAGATCAGAGAGATGCTTTAGAGAGTTACAGGGACTTGGCCAATATTTCACATTAATCTTAAATAAATAAATAAATAAATAAATAAACTTAATTGTAGTGTAAGTGTAATGTTACCTCTAAAGCAGCTGTTCTTATTTCTTGATCTATGCATGGAATTTGTTCTTCTTTACATAAGAATTAAACACTTTTTTCTGGAAATTATGACTGACTTACCATGAGTTTACTTCAGTAACAAGGATTAACTAACTCTCAGCAACTGTATCTTTAAAACATTGTAAATATCCTTAAACATCACATTTGTACTCAAAACGTCAATGTCACACTGCAGTACCAACTTATACCTTAAACATTCTCTTTATGCTCTTAGTGGGTTGATTCTGATCTCGCATTCATTTTACAGTAATGTAACTCTATGCACTTCAGTGGAGTTGCATCTAGCTTTCATGACCTAAAAGAAATACAATTAGAAACAAACTCAGTGCCTATTTCCTCTTCTTACTAAGAGTACTTTCTCTAAGAGTAGGTTCTCTAAATCTAAGATTGAAATAATCGCACTTGACAAGTGATTTTTTTTATTTTTTTGACAAGCATTAGGCTGTTTTTAGCACAAAACCCATTTTCAGAAAAGAATAATAGGCCAATAAAGCAATACTGAATCCTGGCTACTTTCCAGTCATTGAGTTATACACCCACACAGTCTATTCTGTCCTGCTTCAGCTCTCGTACATACAGTTAAATTACATTTTAACAGCTTTAACCAAAGTAAACGGTAATGTTTATTAAAATGAATGAGGAATATACAATAAAAACATAAGCAACTTAACATGTAATCAAAATAATCAGTACAGTAAATATACATAAATGATATACACTTAAGGCTTTCATTCACAGATGAGTAGTAGGTATTTCACATTACTATAAAAATCAGTTTAGATTCTTTCAGTGATGATTTCATCTCCCACAACTTTTACTGACTGTTTCTTTCTTTTCTTCTTGATTCTTATTAATCTTCTTTCACTTCTTTTTTTAATGAATCCTAAAGGTAAAATGAAGAAAATAAGTTTAGATATAACACGACTGAAATACACACAAGATTATCTGAAATAAAAAAGAAACACGTCTTATTTTCAAAGAACTTTCTTAAAACTTGAAGAAAAAAAAACATTCTGTCTTACCTAAAGTCTTCATATGACTGACCAATGCCTGGGTGTCTTACTTCTGTTATTGTACATCTTTTACTGTCCATCCTTTTCTCTCTAGCTCTTTCTCTCCTCTTTCACACTCTTCTAAAACTCCACTACATTTTAGCATACCAGTAGTGATTTACAAAAGTTGCAAGAATGTTTCAGCCTGCATAATATTTGGCTTGTAAACACAAAGCCTGCGGCAATACCAGAAGCCATACCTTTCTTGCAGATGCTCAAGCATGATTTTCTCGAGGTGAAGTTATTTTCATTCCCACCACAACCACTGTAGTGAAATGGCCGACATTTTCCTGTTACGTAGTTGTAGAAAAATCTTCTCTCTTTGGCTCTACAAAGTCCTCTGTCCATAGGGGTCATGCATAAAGAAGGGACAGGGGATGGATCTAGGAATATCAAGAAAAAATAAATTTTACCAGTTACTTCAGTGCTGCAAATAGCTCACTGGAAATGCAAAATTGCATATAAAACACACACAAAGGACTTGAACAAAGACGAACAAAATTTTCTGTAATGACAATATTATATATGAGATTTGAAGCTCACAGAACTTGAAAATTTATGTGAAATTTAAAGACAAATTTAATTCTGTTCATATGCAAATACACACTACTTTAAATAAACACCTGTCATTTTACAATTACAAAAAAATACTGAAGAAAATATCCTGGCCTTGAAGTTCAATAGCAAATGAAATCTTACCTGGAAGAAGGACTTTTTTTTCCTACATATAGTGATAAAAAAGGTAGTTCTGTAGTAGGAGATAATATCAAAATTTATTTAGATAAGATTCAAATGAACACTATGTAGAAAAATAAAATCTAGGAAGCTTTAAAAGTATAGTAAATATGCATGAAAATTATTGAAGTGATTTCTCCTAAGTGCTGTTAGGCATTTTGAAATCTAACAGGAGGTGAAAGAAACCAGCATATCTCATGTACTATTAATGTAGGTCTTTGCGTGAACGTGGAAAGCTTGACCTAAGTTTAGTACTAGAAGTTGCGCTATTGTAAAACTTGAAGGAATCAGCACGAGAAAGCTTGGAGCTGGTGGCCTACCCAAAGTTGAAGAGTGAGGGCACAAAGCAATGGGGATGCAATTTCCAAGGTCTGAATGTATATAAAAGGAAAATATCAGGCTAGGTGGAAGATTTCTTTGAAGTTACAAAGCCAGGTAACTGTCAAAAATTGGTTTGCAGAAAGACCAAGTGAAAATTTTAAGGAGTGATTCGGCTTAAAGCAGAGCTGAAGACATCCTCTTGTTGGAAGAGACAAGGTAGGAACCAGACAAGTGACTGCAAGCAAGAAGTTATGAATTAACCTGCCCAATCCAAGAGGTTGACAAGAAAATATCCCAAATGATAGTACTACGTTTTACTTGTCTTACAGATATTGTAACATCTGAAAAAGGCTTGTCTGCTAAGTATAACAACTGAAATGACATGGTGAAAAAGCATCAAGTGCTGTAAAAAAAATGAAACAGTGACTTGTGGAAAGCAAAATACAATTATTACTATGTTTGGTGCCCTGTCATCAACATTACACTATTCAAAATCAACCCTAAAAATGCAAAAAATGCAAACAATTTGGTCTTTTAAGACCGATTTAATAATTATATTACATCTACTTTTTTTTTTTTTTTAAAAAAAAAAAAAAACTCTTACCATTTGTAACTGTGTAACCGGTAACTCTCATGTCTAGAACTAACTTCGTTTAGACCCTGTCTGGAGAAGATGTTAGGCTTCAAAGCATGTGTTGAGCAACATTAAAGAAAAATATACTTACCTATTTTAACCTGAGAATTTGTGAACCTAAAGAGAACAAAATAAAAAGGCTTGCTAGTGAAGAGAGGGGCAAGCTGCATCAGTTTGTTAAATATTCAGTAGACTGTAAATATATATTTTTAATATAAATTACTTATCTGTTATGTAGACTTTCCAGAGAGACACCAGAGTCCCCTCATGAAGTTCTCCTATTGATAGTATGCCTTAAGCAAGTAGTGATGTGATTACTGACGAATAAGGATTACTTAGGTAATGCATAAGCATATCTTTCTAAAAATTGTGTTGTTCTTTGTCTAGCATATCAATAAGGGAAGTGCCCCTAACACTAAAGAACTAATTCTGTTGATCTTTGTCATATTTAAAATCTCTGCATATTCTTTACATTCACAGATGCAGACAGCCCATAAAAAAAAAAAAACTTGTTATCTTGTTAACTTGTTATTTAATATCTCATTACATAAATCATTACATATTAACATCAATGTTAATGAACCCATAAATTAATAAACGTAAAAAAATGCTTTCCAATTTATTTTATGCAATTACTCATGCTCTGCCTTCAACTTTGAAGCAATTCCTAAAGATATCAAGCACGTGTTTCCACTGACAGCAATGGGCCTTAATATGCCGGCTTCAGCCCCTTTTATACGATATGTTGATGCTATTCTGTTTATTCAAGTACGCGATTTTCAACAAGTCTTAAGTATTCAATAGCAATATCATAAAACTAGATTTGCTATTAATATTATTAGGCAAAAAAATATGTGACATAGCTCATGAACAAGCAGAGAAAAAAATACCAAAATACAAGGGACAAGCAAATCTTATAAAGGAAATGAAAGCTTCCAAGTTGAATTGGTTAAAGACTTTTCAAGAGAAAATCTTTCTTTCAGAAGATGTTGATACAATGAAATACAAAGTGTTCCTCTCACACATGCCAGTTTTATCAAAACTTTTGAGATTAGGCTTTGAAGCTCACCTCGAGAGGAGCTTGAGAACTGGAATTCCCACCACTAGCCCTGCAGGAACTTCTCAGATGCCCTGCAAGTTTTACAACAACCAAAGATAGATAGTGCAAATCCTTCTCTCTCTCTTTTTTTTTTTTTTCCCAGATGTTTTAGTGACAGAACACATTCCTAAACTGCAAAATTTGATTTTTTTTTCTGAAAAATGAGATCAACTAATTATAAGAAATAAGGGGTAGACATGAAAATGCTATTGTTAATCTTACCCTTCATTGTTACCTAAGCAACCTTTAAATGTGTATGATTTAATATTAATTCTTATAGCCTCTTTCTGAATGCTCTCTGCAATGTAAACAGATGACACAATCACACTTCAGACACAGGCATATTCAGATTTATTTTATAGACTTACACCTACCTAAAGCAATCCCAACCCTGCATTGCAGCAATAAACATTCTCCCTCAGGCCTAGCTGGGTTTGAAACATGTGGTAATGAACTGTTAATTGATGATAGTACAAAAGAAGCTCAAAATGTTTTCATAAACTAGATAAGAATTAATGCTTCTCATTTTTAGACATGAGAATGTAACATCCATAAAGCTTTCAGATTTATTGCACAATTTTTGATGTAGGCACATTTAAGTTTGTCATTTCTGGTTGCAGCAAAGAATAAAATAAAATAAAAAAGTCTTCAAGTAGAGAAGCTGTTACAAAATAGTCACTTAACAGTTCTTTACAGGTACGAAGTGGTACAGACACATTATCTCAAATACAGTTGTGTTAATTTATATCAGCAAAAGATCAGGCCCTGACTTTGAGGAATATTAAGAGGAACAGAGTCTACGTGCCAGTCCACAGTCACAGCTGAAAACTGACTTTTGAGCCTACATTCTCGTTATACTTCACAAGTCAAATGTGGAGTATAGCACTGGTAATGTCACACCACAGATTACTTCAATCTAAAATCAGAAGGTTTGGTATCTGGGTTCACTTTCTCCGACTTCCCCAGAATAAATGCTCAGATCTTGCAGAAGAATGAGGCCAGAAGAGTCTTCATTCTCTGCAGGATGTGCATTGCTGAGTGACACTACTAGGAGATCCATGTCATGTATTGAATGAAGAAATTAGTTTTCATTCGGCCACGAAGGAATTTTCTGAAGATCAAGAACTTCATTAGAAATCTATTAATCTGATATTCTCACAGGATTATACACACCATCAATAATCTGCATATATTCTTGAAATTAAGATGAAATAGCATTTCAATTGCAAGGTAAGGCATACTATAATGCACAACTGCTTGCAATTTTTAAATTTATTAGAAACAAACAAAAAAACACACACACACACACACAGACTGATCGACATGTAAAAATAAATCTTATGGTAGCAGACCAGGTATTTCCATTGTGCTTAAGACGATGGGAACCAGCCATTCCCTCTCAGACAGCCCATCCCAACTTCACACAGCCTGCAAGGTTCAGGCTGGTACCACAAGGGCAGTAAGTGGCTGCAGGGCGGACAACAATCGTATAGTCCTGCACTTCTGTGGGGAGGAAAGGGAGGGATCTTCAGACTTTCCTTTGAAACTCACCAGTCCTTCCAAGGCCATGTTCCTTTCCTGAGTCAACGATGCTGGCTCCAGGCACCATTAGTCCCTCAGTCTTTCTCCTACCAACCTCCTACCTTCACCTCTCTCTCAAAAAGCAGATCTTCCAGAAAATTCAGTAGTCCTGATACAACCAAGAACCCTTCATTTCCAGGTTCCTCTGAGAAAATGGAGTGAAACATACCTTTTTGCTTCTAGAGGTTAGTTATGTTGGGGATTGGAAGGTTTTTATTATGAGGAAAAATCTTCAAGAAATGTATATACTATCATGTTCTTACACTTACTACCAGATCCTCAATCACGCAAATATTTCCAGTAAAACAAGCTTACAAAAGCTTTACCATTCTATATAAAGATATTTTGATAACTGTGCATTGATGCTATTTATATTAAAAAAAAAAAAAAAATCTGTCACAAAAACTTACCTCAACCCAAAATGCCTGTGATCGCAATGCATCAAAAAGAGAATACAACACACATTCAAGCTTCTTTAGATGTATATTTTTTGGCAAAGAGCACAGAAACATTATCCTGTATCTCCTTGTTTTATAGACCATACAAAACACAAAAACCTTAGTGAATCTGCAAGTGATCACTCAATCCCCAAAAATACCAGTAGGTGCAAATGCAAAAAACCAACAGAAATTCTTGGTAGGAATGCTCAGTCTTTTTCCAACTGTTTCTTGTTTCCTCTTGCACAACTGTGGATCATAAAAATGACAGGCCTCAAATTCAAACACCCTTTATAGTATCCACAAAACCCAGCGGTCTATAGCGTACAGCCTCCAGCTACACTGTCAAAACCAAGCCTCTGTGGTCCTGAATCTTGTTTGCCTTGCGCCACACGAGTGCAGCACACCCAGCCGTAAAAATAGACCCCAAAATAATTTGCAATGACTTTGGCCATAACCACTTTCAGAATGGGGTTTAATGTGACCTTAGCGAAAACAAGAAATTAGTATGGAAAATGGGCCATATTTCATAGTCCAAATACGGTCTTAATGGATGAAAGCAGTTTTAAATCAGGTGTCAATCAGCAAAAAAGTATTCTTTTGACTGAGAGAACTGAGCATCACTGTTTGGGTCTTTAAATCTTCCTAGGAAGCACACACTTTCAGAGAACAAGATTTGGTCAGTGCTTTAGTCTGCTATATCCATAGAAAATGGCTAAGCAGCAATATATTACTTTACCACCACTTTTTCTGCTAATGAAGATCTTTGCCACAGACAAAAACCTGTTCTTTAGTTGGATATATTGAAACATGTGTGGAAATGAAAAACCAAAGCAGCGTCTGCCTTTAGCAGATCGAAAGCTGGAACCGGAAAAGCAAACACTCACCAAAAAAACTGGGAATACGGTCCCGTTCCTCCCCTGGGAAGCTACCGTTAACAATGTTGGACTGCTTTTCATTTGGAACAGTTGGTAATAAATTTGCTAGAATAAAAAAAAAAAAAAAAAAAGTGGGGAGAGTGGACAATAAGTGATGGATCATCTAAACACTGCAAAGTTCTAAAAGTAACCTGTGACAGGCATCCATTTGCCCTGCTCCATGATGTTACTACTACTACTAGAAAGAAACTTTACATCTGTCCTCCAAAGTATATGAAACCCATGTTCTGATGCAACATTAGGCTGGATTCTTTTTTCTCCCTTAATTTTATTAATATAAGACTTAAATTGAAAACAATAACCACCTTATGGTTATTACTGTATTACCAGGGAACAGTCTAGCCTTTGTAATTGTAACTCTCTTTCAAGATATGTACTATTACTAACAACAAAATGGCTACAAAACTGATTTAATGTTACTATAAAATATATAAGCATACTATGCTTATATATTTCAACCAAGATATAAGTCCTCTAGCACACTGGAAAGTGAGTGAACAAGATGAGGAGTCCCTGCATTTAAAAAAGACAGTAACAGTTAACTTAGAAAAAATTAAATTCTTACCAAAAAATCCAGGAAACTGGTTAGGCTCTTCTGGGGAACTACTGTTCACAGTGTTTGGGTGATCTTCAGTTGGAGCAATTGGCAACAAATTTGCTAAAAGTAAAAGAAAACGATTAAAAAAAAATCCATATCAACATTTTAGTATTTCTACAGTTCTAAATAAAATACTTTGATTTACTTTAGTAACAGCAATGATCTCAAAGCATCTCCCTTTTCTTGTTAATACAAAGTTATGAAGAGATGTCATTCCAGATTAAAGTTAGGGAAAGAAAAGCATCCTGGAATTTTTGATCCAAGAGATGAAAGTGGAATCAGAGCCCATGAAAAATGCTTCAGGGAAGGTAGGCTCTGTAGGTCTAACTTTTTAAAGTTCTCAAAAAGGAACCATAGTGGAGCTGTCTTATTCTAAGTTTGAATGAGCTTGCCAAAAGGATATTATGAAACAGTCCTGGAAAAAGGCCCATGAGAGAATAGCAAGACAAAAGTGTCTGGAGCCTTGGGATGGGAGAATGTCCTATGAAAAAAATGAAGTACTTGGAGAAACACAGGGGTGTTACAAAGGTTGCTGTATTCTGAAATAGAACAACTCATAAGAATTCATAGTAGGAGGAAGCAGAAGGATGATCTGGGGTCAGTCTAAATGCCTGTTGCACAGCCTCAGAGGCCTGGCTCTATCATCCAGAGGAGAAGGAAGTGAACATTCCTCATTCCTCAGGTTGTGATTCTTTGGTGGGAAGCCAGCAGCAAGTAAGGAAACAGCAAAAGAGAAAAACAGTGAAAACAGAAATTCCTATTTTGGTATTGCTTTTAACTGTGAGAACTAGTTTAAAAAGAATATAATCAAATGTATAAGCAAATATTATATATATAATTTACATTTTTAAACATTATAAAGCCAAGTAGCTGGCATATCTCAGGTAAATTATGAAGCCTTGTGTGGCTGTCAGAGGACCACAACAGGTCCATTTCTTGATTCTCTTTTATTATACTCTCTACACTACTGTAAAGACCCTGCCTTCTTCAGTGTTGGTACCCATGTTTTCAGAATGCATTCAAAAAATTTCATGGAATTTCATGTTAGGAAGTTGAGTTTATAATATTTATCGCCTCAAAACACATTTAATGGAGAAACGTATGATGCTTCAAGGCATGAGGAAACTCATGGTGGAACATATCCCTTCTCTGGCTGAAAACGATGCCACTCCAATTTCTCCATCTGTCTGTACTCTAACATTACTTTCCAAGTTATATATCACATATATAGCTTCTTATTTCAAGTTAAATATATGCAGTGATATGAGAATTTATGAAAATTAATACTGTGTGCTTTCATACATAGGTTACATAAATATTTCACAGAGATTTGTAAAATTAAAATATATGCAGTTAATTTTTTGATGTGAAAAAGGTAAAAAAAAAAAAAAAAAAAAAAAGTAGTTCTATGGTACCCACTAAAATTAATAGTGCATGTCAGATTTATAAAAATTTTCCTTTTTACTTAATATTTTTTCTTCCTTATATATTTTTATTAATATATGAACATGTTAACTTCAGGTATAAATTAGTGCACATTCTAGGTCCACTGAGTTACCTCTTCTTTAACTTCTGAAAAAACCTTAAAAACACAGCATTTTTTTAGACAATACTAAAGCTAAGAATAACAACAACAACAACAACAACAACTTACAGCTGCTTTGGCAGGTAGCCTGGCATTCTTCCAAGTTCTTAAAGTTGTTCTGGTTTCCTAGGCACCCACCATACTTGAATACTTCACATATCTTTGTCTCTTTGTTATAGAAATACCTGGAGAAATAGCCTCGGCAAATTCCAGGGTCTTTCTCATGAAAGCAGAACTTTGGCTTTTCTACAAACAACAGTAAAGGATGAACAAGGTTGGGGGGAGGGAAAAAAAAAGGCAAAAAAACCCACACATTTTAAGATAACTATTGAACTGAAAGAAGTTTATAAAATAAACCTGCAACCTTGGACTAAAGACAGATGCTTTGTTGAACTGCTTTTGTTCTAGCTATAATATTGCAAAATTGTGCTGAAACATTATAGGGACTCTTCTGTTGCTTTTTCTTCTCTTTTCAAACAGGCAGGATCCAGTAAATTATACCCCGGAAAATGAGGACTGATGACATCTTTACATGCCCTCCTATGCTGAAGCTCTAGGAAGGGGAAAACTAGTTTTTACTCTATTTTTTTTTTTTAATTCTATTTATGTACTTATTTTACTTAATACTAATGTGAGTTATACAGAAAGAATTTTTAAAATAGAAGGAAAAAGGAAATAGTGTTTTTTTAAAAAAGGGAACAAAAAAAAAAATCTAACAATGCATTTTGTCTGCGACAGACCACTGCTATAAATAGATACAGGAAACTGGGAGGCAGAGCAGCTATTCTAAGAATCATTTTTCAGTTCCAGTTCCTCATCTGCAATCTGTAATTACACTACCAAGCAATAAAAAGTTAGTAAATTAATATAACATCATTTTATTAAATATCAAGATAGGTTATCATGGCTTCTGAGAGTAAAGAAAAACACATAACTAAAATACCATCCCCAAATGTTGCTTTTTTCATTGTATTTATTTTTTTCTCTAAATTGTAATTTCAAAAGAGAAACATGCGAGAATAATGACATGCATCCGTAAGCATCCTCAAATTCTTGCTGGTATAAACTTTGAAAAATGATTCTTGATTGAGCTGCCTTGCAGAAAAAAAAAGTGTATTCTGCTATCGCATAACACAATGATACCAGACGTGACACATAGGCAACTTTTACAAATGAAACTTTATAGAATATTGAGACTTGAGCAATGACACTGAGATGGCAGAGGACCCAGTGTGAATGAGTCCCAAACGCAGCAGTAGGCAAGGTGGGATAAACCATCACGAGATTAAGTACCAAATTTATCAATCCATAACAGCTACAAAAGTTCCCTCAAAAGATCACAGTGTTTCACACAGACCATTCTCAGGGCTTAAATTAGGAGCTGACCACTTTCCACCAGATTCTCAGGAAACCTGAGCATGTGGTATTTAAATTAGTGTGAACAGCCTGTCCTGTCAGGAGTTTCAACAGCGGGAACTGTAGCCTCTGCAGAGGCAATGCTAAAGCAGGTCTGCTTCAGCAAGAACAGGAAAACTCATTCTAACTGTGAATATGGTAAAGTGTTTCCAAACACTTTATAAATAGTTGTGTATCATGGTTAGTCACATAAGACTTGCATCCCCAAAGAAACCTCTTCCCTCATTCCTGAAGACAGACAATGAAACAACCATACTGTGCTTACTTCTGAGGGAAGAAATTGCGGCTATCATCTTTGGTAACTAGAACTGTCCATAAAATATGAAGATCAGGAGTAAAATTTAACTTCAGTTGGACATCCCTGTTTTTATTAGGAGACAGTCAAAACTATACATAAAGGATCTACCAAAAAAAAGGTTGATCCCCTTATCATTGAATAGGGGAGTAAGCATAATTACCTTCCTTAAATTTTCCCAACGTCCTCTTCACAGGAAATTCTGTAATATAAGTAAAAAGAAGAATATTTAACAGAGAGATGAATTCTCACCTGCGTGTGATACCAAGGTACACAGCAGTGACTATGAATGCTGAGGAGGAGAAATACTTCATCTTCCTCCTCTCTTTTTTCTCTTTATTGAAGAAGCTCAAAAGTTTGTTCTACCGGAGGACTCAAATATCAGTTCTCTGGTATTAGAAGACTTGAGGATTCAGAAAGTACTGGAATGAAACGATGCCATTATTGAATTGTATAGGGAAATTCATCCCCAACTTATTAGAAGCACAATGCTATGGTAGGTAATCTTACTCCTCTAAATAGGTTTAATCTGTAGCCTTAACCAACTACTACCCCTTGTATTGATATTGCTAATAGCTTTAAAGTTGATGTAGTTAGTGATGAACATAAGTCTCATGGGAGGCCATGCTACCTAATTTTCTTTGCTATGTCAGGTAGTGTCAAAGTAAAGTGTTCTTAATTTTGTTCATGACATTAAAACACATTGTCAAGCACCTACAATTGTCCAGAGGGTAGTAGAGGTAGAAACTTGTTTGCACTGTGTTTTTTAATGCACCATCAGTGGGGATGAAGTTTCTATTGACATGTTTAACATACAGGCTGTTTTTTTGGTTGTTGTTTTTTGGGGTTTTTTTTGTACTTGCTCAATTATTTGAATTTAAGCTCACATTCCTTTTCAGGAATTGAAACCCCACATCCATTCCCATCTGGGACGCTGTCTAATCATGAAGTTACAAGCGATAGCTTGGCTAATGTGTAACAAGAGTTGAAAAAAAGACTCTTTTTTTTCAAACTATTTATAACAGTCTCTTGCAAGTGCTTGTAACCATCATTTATAGTGTCATATCTGCCATGGCACCTATTTTAAGAGGTGTTGCTAAAAGTATTTAGTTTTAGCTGTACTCCTCTTGTGTGCCATAATCCTACTGCAGCTTATTTTTCTAGACTGTTTTTTCTTTTTTCTTCTGGAAATATGGGTTATATTATATTTTCAAAGCAAGTCTATCTGGTAGAAATTCTTTCATGATACATTTTCCTTCCTTCTCTAGGACAATGCAGCTGGCATCCTTAAAAAAATATTATTCATAGACATGACACGTACTTTGGGCCAACACAGCATTTGTTTGAACATATTTCCAGTCTTTCCTGTTAGTAGCAGGCTCTGCCTTCAGCACTAAACCCATGACCTTTTTTCTTTTTCCTTTCTTTTTGTTTTTTTGGACACTCACATCAGGCAATTTCACTAATTTCACACAGCTGTCTCTTTCTGACCCAAATCAGCAATCATGCTTTGGCATGTGATCTCTACTCTTCTGGCACAAAACAGGAAGAATTTATTGTGAGTTTACACAGGCCTAGATTTTTTTAATCTCACTAAAATTTCAATGGTGTCTTTTGCTCCTGGTTTCGTCCAAAAAGCCAAATCCACACCTGAGTTAACTTTTTCTCTGCAAACACACTCTCTGCAAACTACTGAGTAGTTCTGCTGTGTGAAGAACAGACATGAACACTGTTGTCACATCCTGAACCTCTTACCAGCAGGTATTTTGCCATGTGTGAAAGGTGAGGTAGTCTTATTAGGATATATATTCACTGCCTTGACCATCAGGAACTTTGTGCTAGCGCTGATACTTGTGATTGTACTCATATTCAGTAAACACTTGGGGATACAGGAAAACTTGTCTCTCTGAAGTGGTGACTTTTGGGCATGAGAAAAAAAAATGGGGAAAAAAAACCCCACTGCTGATTTCTAAGAGACTGCGTCATGAATCAGAACACTGTCCTAGAGAGACTTGGAGTGGCCAACCTGAAGCAGAGAGAAAACACATTTGGAGCTCTCTCATGGTGACTTTAATTAATTCTGGGACTTGAATATTTCTTTCACTGAAGGATTATTCATGTAAAATTTTTTAAAAAGTCACTACGATTTAAGAACCCTAGCAATTCACTCGTGTCAGCTCACTTCTTGACATTGTGCTTACTAATGGAAAATCAGACATTTGGGCTACTTTAGCTGTTTTTTCTGACTTGGTAAATTTCACAACTTCCCCCCCGCCTTTTTCTTTAAACCAGACTTGACCTTTATTTAGTCTATGTGTGATCAGGACCTCTTGTGTATCTAGATTCTATCCTGAGAATCGAGGAGGGAGGGGCCAGTCCTCAGTCCAGTCCTGTTCAATTTATTCATCAATGACCTGGATGAAGGCACAGAGTGCTCCCTCAGCAAGTTT
>JASSRY010000271.1:463465-577232 GCA_032466555.1 Tinamus major | reverse complement strand
CTGCGTGTGCAGGGGGGTTGGACTAGATGATCTCTAGAGGTCCCTTCCAACCCTAAGCATTCTATGATTCTATGAAACTGGTCAGCAGGGAGAATTCTCTGACTATCTCTTAGATATGTCTTCATTTTTAGGCATTTTCCCATCACTTAAATTTTCTTTTCAGGCTGATTTCTACAAATTTGCTAAGAAATCTTTCCTCAGTAGTAAATATTGGAAATACTGAGGTAAAATGAATAAAGCCATGTACTATGAGCCTGCACAGAGTCAAATTTAATGAACAGGATTTAGTTTTACTGAATTATGGTGGCAAGGGAAAAATAAATTGATAGGTTTACGGCTGAGTCTGCCTTGAGCTTTGTGTGCCATCGAACCATTCGACCTGATGTTCTCTTCAGAGAATACATACAAGATGGGTCAACGCTGCTTCAGCTCCTAGTTGTTCTCGGACCACAGATCACCAAATCCTGTGCCTCAGGATGAACACTGGCATGCAATCACAAAGCCACGTGTCATTTAAATAAACTTTCAGTTTCGTTCTATGGAGTTAAGCCAATTATATGCCAGTATAAAATCTAGTCCAGAAGATCTGTTTCTGATTTCAATCCAACATGTACATTAAGGTCAAAACACCACCATTGGTCAAAATAGCAACATTAGACCGAGGAATAGAACTTTGTCCATGGCACCTGATCATGGGTTTTGTGCACTCTGCATTACAAATTCTGCATCCATGAATTTAGGTAAAGCATTCCAAGTCACCAGGAAGTTGTGTGGTTGGAGGAGATACTGGTAGCTGCAGTCTGCAGACCACTCTGCTTTAAGGATGACAAAAATTCTGTGGATTCAGCTGAAACCCAAAAACAGATAAGAGAAGTAACGTGCCAAAAGCCAATCTGCTGTCTTTCTGACACTGGATGCTAATCAAGAAAAATAGCTTTCCAGTTCTTGTCTTTAAGAATTGTATTTGTTGAATCTGTGGGGCCATAGCTAGAGACAGATTATCACAACTGTCTAAACAAAATGTGAAATAGCACTACAGCAGTGAGAAAAATGCCTTTAAAGGCAGGTTTTTCTTTTGAACAATCTTGCTGACACCCTTTTTTTAAACTTGCATATATGTGAACTGTGGATTGCATTTGTAAGTTCTGTTAATTTCTATTATGAAAGTTTAATAAATATGGAAAGAACCTTTTGAGCTCATTGTTCATGGAAAGAAAACATCAGTTAAGTTCTTGACATAAACTTATGACTCATGGAAACTGTTTAATTGCATGACAAAGGAAGAATTTTAGCACAGAAAGGCCAATGGCAGGTAAACACACAATTACTATGACAAATACTAATGACACAACTTGAATAACATTTTAAAATTATTCAAAATTATATTAATTCTTCTCTGTGCTCATAAAAATAACATAATTTGGTTTGGCCAGAGTGACATCTTCTAGACAAACACACAAAATAAGTAATATTAATTCCTATTCAAAAATCCACTTAGGCTGGGTTAAATATAGGTAGGATATCATTTTCTGTAGCTGTAAACCTCTGAGGAGGTGATGAATAGCAAATGCTAAATGATCAAGCAGTCCTTTACCTCTGGTTTAGTGGGTGGCTGCCTTGAGCACAAATCTGAAGAGTTCGGCTCCTGTCTTTCAAGCAGCACGTTCCTACCTCCATTTCTACCATCCACTAAAATCAGAGAAAATGACCCAAATACAGAGATAATAGAACTACCAAAACTATGAGAAACCAGAGCCAAATCTAAAGGTGTTACTGATTATAAACTGCACTATAAGCTGCACAGGGCTGTTTGCTGTCCTTAAATATTGCATAATTCAGTTCTGAATAGGACAAACAGTCAGAATTTTTGATAGAACAATCTGCAGCAATATCAAAACAAAATATCTGAGGTAAGAAAGGACTGAAATGTCACTCATGTTACCCTTAGGTACTGAATAAACACAATCTGGGTCTTTCATTTTTTTTTTCTGCACTGATTTTCTGCTCTGATTTTCTAATAAGACCTGTCATCATCTTGATCATCATCTGTCGTCATTCACTTGAATTCTGTATTATGTATCAGTTTTACTCAGGTTTGGAAAACAAAACAAAACAAAACAAAAAAAAAACCAAAGACACAAATAATGTCCTTCAGAGAAATAACAATATATACTGAAAACAGTTTTGCAATAATTAATGTCAAAAGAAACAAATCCACATACCTGGTCTAATACCAAAATACTAATCCACACTTCCAGCAGTATCTGAGCCTTCAACATGGAAATAAATTAAATCACTGAGCTAAAGGTTCTTTCCCTTCTTGGCCAATTCAATAAGGGTTGGTTTAAGACTCACTTTAGATCCAAGTAGACGAACTGAGTTTCATTGACTACATGTCTGCTTGCATTTAGCACAAGGTGTTTATGTTCAGAAGGATACTTTTCTTTACATGATCTCTTTTGTGACTTGAAGTAATAGATGGCATTATTTTAACAACTAAGGAATTACAATACCATTTAATTATTCCTTGATGATGTGTTATGTCAACACAAACCTTATTTAAATACTGTAGAGGTTACATTTACCTATACACGGCCCCTGAAAACAGAGTGAGATACTGACTGATTCTTGCCACTTCTTTGGAGCACCTCCTCTCTCAGGAGTGCTAGTGGATCCTGCCAGAAGTCATTAAAAGACAGCATCAAACCAATCCTTAGAATACTGAGAGACTACTACTCAGGCAGGTAGTAAGGAATGATTTGATTTTTTTGACAAGTTGCTGAAGACATTTCTTAGTGTCCTTTTTTTCCCATCTGTCAGAGCTTTTACAAACACACAAGTGTTTCAAAGCAAAATAGAATAATTAAAAAAAAAATCTGAAATCTGCTTTTGCTCGAAAATTTAAGGTTCAGGTTCGTGAAGCAGCAGTTCTAGGGTGAGGATGCCCGTGTCTTGAGAGGATTCTCAGTAGCATCAAGTTCAACAAAAAGCCACACGGGGGTGCCAGCAGATCAGAAAACAGGCCTAAGTGGTTAAGTAATCAGACTTAATATTTAGCAAGTGAATAAAACCATGCAGACTCCTATTTGGAAATATATAGGGATCGATAGCAGGCAAAATCTGTTAGCAATGTTGCGTTTTGTTAGTTCTTCTGATACTTTTTCACCAATGAAACTTTACACTCACATACAGTGCACCATGTCACACTTGAATATTATTTATACTTAGTCCCACTGAAGAAACTGCTGCTGCTTTACTCTATAAATCACCATCATCAGTAATATCCAGGGTATGAACTGACTTAGGAAAAAATAATACTTGGTTGGTGAATCACCTGAGTGCTACCACTCAGCTTCAACGAGTTGGCTATTCTGGAACTGTCTTCCTAGTGTTGTTGTGCCCCTCGGTCTCTCTTTATAGTCATCACTTCCCTCTTGACACAGAGGCTCTCCACCTGAGACCCATAAATGCAAGATCACTTCAGGTATCAAGAGGAGCCTCATGTATGACAACTAGCAGACACAAATGAAGAGCTAATAGGGGAATGGGGTTAATGGGATCTGACCTGTTACCACACACGTCTCCTGACATTCTTCCAGTGTGAGGAAGTTGTTCTCGTTGCCGTAGCATCCACCATATTCAAATATTTCACACTCGCGGCTTTGCAGGTTGAAATAATAGCGTATGTGGATTGCTTTGCACGGACCTTCATCTGCTTTCAGGGCACAAACTGAATGCCCCAGTTTCAGTGGTGGTAAAGCAGCACCTGTGATAAGGAGAAGTACCATAATTACTATGAAATCAGTTTGCTGCACTGCACAGCCTAACTTCAAAACCAGGTTGTGTGCCTGCCTGTTCGAGGGGCACAGCATGTCCCACAGCCTGTGAAGTTCTGAACACCTGAAATATTGATGCAAAGAGACTATTTTCGGCTTCACTGGAGCACAGGATCCATTCACTTAAATGCAATTTCCAAACTGTATTTTTCAAGCAAAACAGCTCATATTATAAGCTTCAAGTCCTCACCACACTCTCTGCAAATAGCCACGGATAGTGGCTTATGCACATGAGCCAGTGGAGAATTTTGAACAACACGTACATTAAGAAAATCCATTGAGAAAACATCTCAAAATGCCCCTTGTCACTCACTCAGTTCAATCCAGTAGAAAGAGGCTATGAAAACTTCCTAGGTTTCCTAAGTCCTGGAATTCCAGACATTAGCCCATTTTGCTTGCTACATGATGCTACACCAATGTTGCAAGCTATCAAGGCAGAAACAGCTGCACACGTATAGCTGTGAAACTGTGTAAAGATGAAGTAATAGCTTGGGAGAGTTTCTCTTGGAAACTTACTGGTCTCAGCTCCTTGCCTAGTTCCCATCAAACCCGCAGAACCAAAAACCAAATCATTGTTTTCCTTGCCTCCCAAGGCCTTTCCTTTGGAGTCAGAGCGAGTGACACCCAAACCACTGAGAAATTTACTGACTTCTGCTGCAAATGTAATGAGTGTGTGGATGCCACTTTTGGCAATCAATGAAGTGGCAGAGGCAGTTGTTTTCTTAAGAGTGATAGTAGATCACCATATGTTGACTAAATCTCTACCCTGTGAAATCCAGAGGGACCAGACCCTCTCCCTCTGAACAATAACCAAAGGATGGTAAAGATAGTCATCTCTACGGAATTCGAGGGAACTGAGTCATTCTTGTGCCTTGGAACGGTGATGGAATTCTTCCCCATTATTTCCCCCCTGGGAACACTTAACTCACACATATGGGTCTAGAATTACTTTTGTTTCTCAAGCTGGAACAGCAGATGAAAAGGAAAGCATGAGTGGCCAGATCTGCATAGACACAAGTCTTCACATCTCTATTTTACACCTGGAATTTATCTAGAGAAAACTAACGGTTAGTACAAGATCTCCTCGTTGGGACAGATTGTTCGTACTGCATTTTAGGTCCTGTGTGATGTGCATAATACACGACATTTAGAGAAGATAACTACTAGGAAGGTCAGCTAATCTTTTTCAGTAGAAGATGGTAATCTAAATCTGGAAGGAATTTTAACAGAATATCTCATCCAAGCTCCCTATTTTTCTAATGGGTAAATACATTGAGATTTTTTCTAATGAATGTCCAAAAGCCTCTAGTTGAGTAAAATTCCCAACAATCTGAGGTGGCCGGTTCCAGTATTTCATTATCCTTCTAACAAAATATGCTTTTTCTCTGCTCCTCCTACCCAAAAAATACAACCTACATATTCACTGCAAATCAATTTCATCATTCCTTCAGCACATAGGAAGAATAATACAATATCATCCAGTCTCTTGCTTTTGAAAGAATCTTGTCTCCTCTCAAATACCTCTGTGCTAAATAAACTAACTACCTTAGTCAACCCTTTTTATCCATGGGCCTTGCTGCCCTCCTCTGAATCTTTTCTAGTCAGTCTAGACTTCTTTTTTCTTTTTTTTTTTTTTTTTTTTTTCTTTTTTCTTCTCTCAAGTATGCTGCCTAACATAATACTACATCTAAGGCCTAATTAGTGACAGATAGAGTTGAATAATAATTCTGTTTTTTTCCCTCTTTTCTTAATACACTGATAAATTACTCGTCTTTGTTACAACAGCACACTTTCTTTGTAATGCTCTGTAACCTCCACTTGCTTTTCAGCAAGTAGAGCCTTGTTATACAGGTGCTGATCCAGTTACTTTCCATTTTGTATTTTTCAGTAGTACTTAGATTTATCTCTTTAAAAAGAAAATGTATTTGGGCCTCTACAGCAGATCTTGTCCTGTTGAATTTATATTAGTTATCCAATCTGAGAAAACTTCTTAAAAGGCTATAAAAGTATAGGACTGTACTACCCTGAATCACGAGGATGCAGCATATTTTAGTAGAAATACACGGTAAGCTGACACGGCAGAGGATATGGAGTGTTAGACACCCTGCCATAACTCTCTAAACAGCCCACAGCTTGACTAAGTGCAAAGTACTGCTAACGAAACAGCTCCAAACGAGCACGGGGCAGCACACACATTCTATGTCACCATCTTCTTCCTCCATTCCTTCAGCCTTCCTACTTTTGGCAACTGGCAGAAATGGAATAGCTCAAGCACAGGATAGCTAAGACAGCTCAAACACAGTACAGCCAGTCTTGCATTTACGTTATTCATACTGCAATTTTTGCAGCTCAAGGCATAGCTGCTAAGACATAGTTACTGCCTGTTGACTGTGTTAACTGACATGCAGTAACAGCAGCACGAAACCTCTAGAGAAACCGGTGTGACCCAAGTCACACAACAGCCCTAGGCACATGAAACTTAGAGGATAAATGCACACTTTGCTAATAAACAATACCAATAAGCACTACTTTACTAGTAAGCAACATAATATTATAAAACCATAAATGGTGAATAATATCTCACTAGAACACTGGTATTTTTTTTTTTTTCCTAATTCTCTTGCCTTATTATAAGTAAAAAAGTACTTTTTTCTTCCTCAGACATAATCAATGAGTTCAATGACTTTAAGAACCTAAGGATAATCTGCAGGGCTGCAGGTTAAAGATAGATCCTTTCAATTAGGAATGGAATTGATTTCTGCATTATACCTATGGCACAACAAATATGAAAGACAACAGGATTATTGCAGATGCTTTTCAGAGCAAGCTATATAAATTAAAATAGATTTAAGCTTTTTCTACACTGTGTAGAATTGAAACTGGGATATTATTGAGTTTTAAATAGAACACTTTCTGTTATGTTTTCTTAGGTTACAGGACCTCAGCCTTATATAAGCTTCTGCGGCTATCCTTAATTTTAAAGATTGGCTGTCATCTTTCCAGGCTTCCCTGTAAATGTCTGTCTTTGATAAGTGATATCAAAACTAAGCACCTTGTCACTAAAAGGATAACTGTTTTTTCTCTCTCCATCTTTGTCAGCTTAATTTGACAGCTTCCCACCCACACACACTGCAGCAAGTGCTCTTCCTACCCATGTGTTTCCTACCCTTTCTTTAAGCAGTCACATTAATTTTTGATAAACTTTCACATTAGAATAAAAAGCACATTTAGCTCACTGTGAGTCATTCTCTTTAGGCGATAGAACATCATCTACAGGGCTCCCAACCACAAAATCATACAAAATCAACTGTTCTATGTATATTTTATTTTTATTATTATTGTAATTGATTCCTGGAGAAATGACAATGTTATTGCCAGAAGAGAGAACACACTCAGAATCCTTTTTACCATGTTGGACTTGTTTGTAACCTTAACTACTACTATAATTTAAATACTAATGAACATACACCAAAGAAATTCTTATATAGCATTTGTACTCAATGTGATCATAAAGTATGACATTATCTAGAATAGTTGCACACAGCTCATGTTTTATATGTATATTTTAATGTATATATCACTGTGGGGAAATGTTTTAATACTATACAACTGTTTAGGTCAGAAAACAAATGCTATCAGTGAAATTGCAGCCTATGACATTTTTGCAGTTAAATTTGCTGGTAACAAAATTTTACTCCTGAGGAACGACAGGAGGAATTTTAAGTAGCAGTGACCTAATTATTATACAGAAATATTATCAGAATACTCTGAAATACATTTTTGTAAAATGTATTTGTATTTCAGATGAACCATTAGTAGCCAGAAAAACAGCCTTCTGAATTCTCAGCATCACAGTTTTCTTAGTTTGGACCCAAATGTTCAGAACTGTTCCTCATACTCAATTAGCTTCTGATAGTATAATCTTAAATGACTGGTTGTGAAATATTTAAATAAAAAACAATTTTAAAAGACATTGAGATATGTTATTTAGTTGATAAACAAAATAAAAGCATAGGGGGACAAAAAGGGAAAGTTAATCCAGCAGATTGCAATAATTAAACTAGAATCCCAACTTGCTTTTTCAAGTGTGTTATGGTAACAAACAAGAAAACTTGACCTTTTTGAACTGCAGCTGGGGATGAGGTCTTTTTTAAAAGAGAATTGCATAAGTAGAGCAAAGACAAATGTAATATTACCTTCACAGGAAAGAGAATTTACGTGTTTCAGGATAAAAGAGAAGAAAATTTCTTCTTGATGAAACAATCCAGTTACACAAGGATGTTAGGCATATGCTTAATGAAGAATGACTCATATTTTTTAAACTGTGATGACTAAGTCCTTATGCTCTGGCTTCATTTGTAGTACAGCCATCATTGGACAGAATTAATATTTTTGTCTCAATGAACACTGACAGACAGAAATAATCTGTCTGGAAATTGGACAAGATATGGGCAGATAAATAAGAGTGCCAATATGAAAAGCTTCCCTTAAGTTCCATTCCTAGCCAGGTTTCCAAATGGGAGAAGTATCCACTGACAGTTCTCTGCAGCTTGAGGAATACATCACCATTTTTAAAGAATTTTCTCAAAGGAAAGAAGAAAGTTTTAATAATGTGCCAGGTGTGCATTTTTCTCTCAGCTACTTTCTCAAAATTGTTTAGGATGAAATCAAAATATCTTCACAACGACATCCAATATAGAAATTTGACTCAACTTACTTTCTTTTGATGAAGTTAAAACAAACAACAGCTCTGTAGCAGTAAGGCACCGAGAACCTCCCCAGTCCTAACAGTGACTCATGCTGTCAAATTCCAAGCATGTCCCCTTAGGACAATGACCCAGAGCTCTTTTAGCACTGCTGCTTGCTTAGTTCCACTGTGAGGAAGTTCCTCCCAAAATTCTCAAGAACAGAATTACATCTGGAGTGCATTTCAACACAGTGGGTTTTTGTTTGTTTGAAAGAGCTTTCCATGCCGTGTTTTGTAGATTCGTACCTGGAACATCCTCCTCTTTCTCGTCATCTGAGTCAGCAGTTGCATGCCCGATGATCCAGATGCACAGGAAGATAAAGGCTAAAGATAAGGAACATCCCCTCTTTCTTTCTTTCATCTTTCCTGAATAACACATAAATGACAATGCACAGTTAGATTCCTCAAAAGTGAGTGCTGTGCAAAATTATCAGTGATAAAGTACATTGATACAAAGGTAAATACATAAATTGTGAGCTTTAGAAATAATTGGAGTTACATCAGTATAATTCTATCACAAGTACAATGGAAAACAGGATGAGATTTTTAGTTGTGCTCAGTTTACTGCAATCCCATCTTCCCATCTTCAGAATAAAGGCATTGCTACTATAATTTCTTTAAATCAGTTTTATCAGTATAAAGTGTAACCTTTTCTATTCCAAATAATTTTTCAACTCCCCAGTCAAATACTTTATACTAATTCATTGGCATTTCTAATCCTTCCCAACAAATATTACTCTGTGTGCATGGGTAACGTAATATTTCCTTCAGGTACATAGGACAAACATTCAATGCATACGCCCTTTTTAAAGGATTATGCTGAACGTTGTCTTAGTTACCAAAATAGAAGTTAAGGATTTAAGGACTAGGAAGTTTCTGGTCTTCAGGCACTATTTTCTCCTTAGTGGTTTTGTCCGCGTGCCCTTCGGAGCCAGACGATGCAGACGTGTTGGAGTGCGGAGGGCAGCAGGGGTGCTCCGGGAGAAGAGGCGACACGTCGCTGAGCTCGGGATGCAGCGCTACAGCAACAGGCCTGGAGAAGGGGCTGTAGTGGCAGGCAACATGTCTATGACCAAACTTTTCTCTGAGCGATACATCTTTGGCTATGACTTTAGAGGTAAATCACAGCTGTGGCATCCAAGAAAACATGCAAGCACTAGCAAAAGTCTAGGAAGCAATGGCGCCCCAGAAAGGTTGAACAGACACAGTAAAGATTAACAACTTTGTCACCGCCGCTCAGAAACTGTGCAGAGCCAGAAGTCACAGCTGTATCTTCAGTCCCAAAGCAGAGCCTTAACCAGAATCTCTCAGGCTCTCCTGATAATTTTTCCCTCCTGCATGTCATGAGCAGCAATAATTACTTGGACAATTCTTTATGGACAATTCCCTTTAAAAATCTTTACTATTTCTTGTGCTGAACAGAGACAGATGTCCCCCCTGCCAAGAAACTGAGTTTAGAGATCAAGGGAACTGTTATTCTAATGGGAAAATATGAGCACACTGAGTTTTTCATCAGAATGCTTTCCTGCTAAACTGAGCAAAAGAACACATCTTTCATAACTTTAAGCTTAAGGCACACACTGATATGTAAAATCTTCCATCTATCTACAGTTTGGCAAACTTCAATAATGCAGAACCCATTTTGTGCTAGAACTCATGATTTTTAAACAAACTTTCTCTATGTTTATTTTTTATTTCTAAAAAAAAAAGGGGGGGGGGAAGTTGCTTTATAGCTGGGCTGTAACTCTTTACATAACAAAAAAATGATTCAAGTTTTGAAACACAAAAAGTTAGAAGACATTCAACAGCCAGAATCACTCATTTTTGGAGATTTTTTTTCAAAGAAAAAGCAATAGCACCTGCATTTGTTTTTCTAGACTAGAACTAGACAATTCTTACAACTTAATGCTATATTCCAGCCACCGGATACCTCTACAAGATCTCCAAAAACCAAAGAGCAAAACCATGTCATTGGGCTATCTGCAATCTGCTAACTTAATCATCAATTTATCAGTTCACTCTACCATGCAGACATGTAGATTTAATAACATTTCTTAATGCTACTGACTACCTTTAATTTGCGTAACCCACTCAGTCATTTGACTTGCTTTTTTGTGAGTCTATCTAAAGGTCACTTACTGATATCTGACAATTATATGTGATAATTATTTTCCTATGGCAGCTGGCTTTGAATAGGAACATAGACTAAGTCTGCCTCCCTCCCAAGAATTGTTGGCCAAGTGTTATCTGGCCACTCTCCCCCTCATTGCTACCCACCAGGTACTTCTGAGTTTTTCTTCATGACAGTCCCAGTAGCACACTCTCTCTTCAGGAGATTCTGAGCATTTCTTTTGGATGTGGGAAAGCTGCATTTTATAAGCACTTTCGTTTCCCTAGAAGCCTTAACTTGCAATCATTGGCACAGCTATGAGCTTCTTCTCAAAAGAACTTAGAAATTACCCACAACCTCAGTTGTCCTTGGATGAATTCCAAGTTGGACAATCAGCTCTCATTCTCTACGCCTGTGCTTTTCCAAACACGATGGCAAAGTTTTCACTAGCTTGGGAAAATTCTATTTGATTTTGATTTGTATCATTCAAAATTAGGCCTTGATCCTTCCTCCTACGAAACTGCAATACACAGCTTCTGGATTGCAAAACTTGCCAATCCATTTTTACTCAACCATTCTAAATTCCCCAAAGTCTGTTCCCAAGGCAAAAAAAAAAAAATAAAATAAAAAAAACAAAGAGCAAAACAGTACAACACAGGAATCAAGGAATCAATCAGTCAAAAAAGGAAATCCTCAGTAAATTTCTCTTTACTGCTTACTTACTTTGGAGAGGAATCTTTAAAATAAATTTGTGTACCTCATTAAATACCTTTGATAACCATCAGTCTGTGAGTCTAGGGATAAATAACTGAATGTGTATCCTAAATGAAAATCTTACTGCATTTCAGCATTTCTGCTCTTATCCCTGCTTCATTTTCCTGAAAACAGCACTTTGTTGAAAGCAATGGGAAATCTCCCAAGAGGGCAAACATAAGCTATGTAATGGCACATCTGCCCTTTTACAAAGCCTAATGACAGAACACATAATCTCCTTTATCTTCTTGCAAACCATCCCTCAGGGTCATACATTCCCAACAGATTGTGTCGGGCATGAGGCAACGTGGGATGAAGAGTGGGGTGGTGGTGAAGATTTTGGTAGTGAAACGCCTAATCCTTCTGTAGCTTAATTAGTTCTCACACCAAGTTAAAGGAATGTGTTATATTTGCCCTAGGATGTCTTGTGCCATCTACAAGGACCCACATGGCAGGGGATTAATTGGCCTGTACCTCTAACACTGTCACACAGCTGACCAAGTCAGCAGGCTGCTTAGAGAAACACGGTATTTTACTACAGATCCTATCTTACAGTTGTTTAAAGCATCATGTTTTCTCATTTACTGTAGTAGAATGTAAGAAAAAAATCCTATCATTTACCAGTTCTACAAAACTGTGTCCTTTTAAATTAAAATAGTAATCACAGCTTAGGCAAAATACTTTCTCAGCTTGACTCACTAAAGTTAGGAACAGCTGACTAGTGTCAGACTATCGAAATCCTGCAGCCTCAACACATTCCCCAAGCCCACCCCCTGCAAGGAGTTAATAAAATTTCCCTTCCTCAGCATAATGCAAAGCACATCATGACAGGCAAACAAACAAACAAAAAAAAGGAACCAGAACAGGAACTGTTACCAGGAACAACAAAAAGCCTGTACTTTCCAGGTTTGTTATAAAAATAAAGATACTGATCAATTTATCCTAGAAAAATATGTCAACGCTTTTTGTATACATACATATATATATATAAGTTCACTTCAGAACCGAGCACTGCTTTCTTGTAAGACAGCTTCTGCTGCACTCTACTATGTGTGCTATGGATGTTTTACAATCAACCTTATCCTTGTCATGTGGCAGGAACAAAATCAGCTGTATAGCACCTAAACAACATCAGGTAAGGAAAGTTGTCAAGGAAGATGAGGAATGAAAATTCCCGGTAAGCCTCAAACTGTGAAAGACTTTGTTAGCCAGCTCTTCATTGCAACTGAAACAAGATCTATAGGTTGTGAAACTTCTTGGAAAATAATTCTAGTGTATATTTACTTAATCACCTTTGAAGGTGTAAGAGAAAAATACATTGCTGCTGTTACTTACATATTCATAAAAATACAAGAGGTTTTGAGGTTGAGAGGTACCATCTTTGGTGGTGACATCGCTGGATGTGACATACCATGTCACAGCTCTAACTGCTGGCACTCAGACAAATGCCATATTTGCCTGTCCTTGCCCACCCTTGGCACCCCTGGAGTAAATTTAACCACTATTGCATGTAAACGTACTATGCCTTGCTCTACATCCAAACCACATCTGGAATCTCACACTTGGGTGGGAAACCAGACAACATTTGAACCTGTCTTTTCAACCTGAAGCAACTGGCATTGCCAGTGAAGAAGTTGAAGGACCTAAGAACTACTAGATCCTATAGATCCTATAGATCCAGGATCTCCTGGATGTCAGAACAAACCTTTCTGCATCTGCATCCTACACCTGACAGCACTAGCTCAGCCCCAGAACTATGTGCACGAGGCTGAAGAATGTAATTAAAAATTACCTCTGTTCTTGGTAATACGATTCCCATGTTGTTTTCATCATATATCTTTAGCATAAAAGAAACCGTATTGATTCTCTTCAACAGGAAGATAAGATGTACCCAAACTGATAAATTAAAATTAAGTAAATTCTACATTTTGGGCAAAATCCAGTCCATGAGCTCTTTGCGCTGAACAGGCTTGTAAAACTAAACACAGAAAGATGTGTACAAGCACTAGGTAATGTGGCATGGTGTTTAGGCTAAGGACAAAAACTGCATGGTGACAGCAGGGTAATAGGTCATATAATCCTGTAATCAAACACCAAAAGCCTTCGGCATCCTAGTAAGAGCTACCCTCAGAGCACAAAAGCAAGAAATAATGCAGGCAAGCAGAAACACTAGTTATACTTCTAGAAACAGCACGTGGCCGTTCCAGTAGGAAATGTTCCTACTATCCAGTCTGCAAGCTGCATTTGTGTCAGCAGTAGTGACTGGCAAAGTATGCTACAGTTAGAAGTCTCAGCTGTCGTAGAGTCATGGAGTACATTTGTTATCATTTGAGTGCAGTTTCACATTGTATACACTATAGAAATGTAATTACGCTAAAGTGAAGTGAAGCTGCAACTTATTGAAAATACAATGGACAGGCATAGGAGGACATTGCCTGTCCTACTTGATGCCCCTTTCACTGATTTTGACCATATACGACTATTAACTTTACATAAGCTCATGATCAAATAGATTGCATTTTCAAACCTACCAAACATCCAAATGTTTCCTCGCTTTGCTTTCAGCACGGAGGAGGAGGCCGGAGAGGATGAAGGAACAGGACAGTGTCCTGCACGGGTGGCACCAGTGGCAGAGTGTGGCCTATTCTCACGGCAGGGCTTCTTAGCACACTGAAAGCACGGAGAGCCTCAGCCTCATCTTTCCCCTCTACCTCTCTGTCTCTTGCGGTTTTCCAAATAACATTTCTCTGACAGACGAAAGTTCAAGCCACGGGCCAGAACCTCATTATGTTAGAGGCTGCACAAATACAGAGAGAAAAGATTGTTTTTCAGCCAAAGAGGAAGTACAAATGTTTACAGAAAATGCCAATAAACTTCTGCAGGCCTTTCTGTTAAGTTCACACAAACTTATCAGCTAAGTATTCCCTTGATATACTGTTTGTATTTCTAATCTATTTGCTGTGATTGCTATTCTCAATATAATTATATTAAAAATAGTTCTTCTGGGACAATTTGTTTTTTGGAACAAGATCCTTCAACTTTCTTGGCTCCAGATCATATCCTGAGTAAGCATACTCAAATGGCTAGTTTTATTTTGTTTCATTTTACTTGATAGTAAATAAAATTAACAAGGTAACTTCAGGGGTATAGTCAGTCATGCACGGCACATGCCAGGGAAGGTGGCAGTAGCACTGAAAATGAAGTGTATTGACAGCAACAGGAAGTAGTTAAGAAAAAGAAGGCAAAAGAAAAAAATAAGACAACTAAAAATAGTACTTCTTTTTCTGTGAAATAACTGTCAGGAAAGGACACACAACTCTCCATATGGTTTTGCTTCATGCAGTCCCCAGGCATACTCTGTCCCACCATCTATTGTGAAGTACACAGAGTTTCATAGGAAACACATGGCAGTGGATAATTTGTGCTTTTATTAGGATAGCAATACTGCCTCTTTTCTGTTTTCCTGGTTTAAGTGTAAGGAAGAGCCTTAGATATCCAGATCCCAGTTCATAGAAATCCTTGCTAAAACATCTATCCGGTTCCGATTTCCTTAGAACTTCTCTTTTAAGACTTTAGGACAGCAACTACAATAGCCAAGTGTCACCTATTCTTGAAAGCCCTAACCTCCCCTGGTGTTATGCATTCTTGCTCTATGATTTCCTGCCTCACTTCTTGCACACGTCCTGACTCACTTGGGCGAAGTTCTCAGAACACACTGAATGCCCTCCAGCAAAACACACTTCAACCACCTACTGCTTCACTTTGAAAAGCAGAAAAGGAGGATGTACTGTTAGCACCATTGATAAAAGAGAGTATGAGAACAGCTTCCCAGAATGAGACACGAGGTTAATTTCTCTGTTGGCCCTGAAGGATTCATTAATCGTATTTCCAGAAACTGTCCTCACTCCATGGCTGTAAGCAACCGTTAGTAAGAGCAGCCTTGTTCTCCCCACGCAGAAAAGAATTCAAGATGCACAGAGACAAAAAAAACAGAATAAAAGTAGCATAAGAGATATCAGTGGAGAAAAAAATAAGTACCCAACCCAACTGAAGGCCGGTGTTTGTTCCCCATTGTTCCCCAAGAGTTTCCCCCTTTAACACAAAACAGGTATTGAAAAAACAAACAAACCATAAACAGCCCTCAAAGCTCAATCTTGAATCCAGGAATTCTCCTGCACTGATTTTACTCTGGTCAAACTAGAGATAAGATTTTAAATTATCTAAAGGCCCTAGGTATTTTCTCTGACAGCCTGTTCAGAAGCTTGTTCTTTTATATCTTTGCAACCGTTACCTGTACTACTGTACATTTGAACCACCTTTTCCCTGATCTCTTAAAATTTCCTCTCCAACAAAAATTCTGCCTCCTTTTTGAACATGCCTCATCTCCCTCTCAGCCTGACACTCAACCATGAAAGCATTAACAAGTTTTGACCATTAGACTTCTGATATTAACTCCCAGGCGAGATTAAGGATAAATTCAGTATCATAAATTGTTCAAAGTGTCCTCGGTTATGATCATAAAACTGTAGTTGTCAGTATGTCATTTTGTATTTTAGAGGATTAACTAGATGAGTTACAAGTGAATTTTCATGAGCAACTTACTAATTGAGGACCGCACTAATATACTGAGAGACTTTGGAGGTCATAGACTACACTGACTATGAGATATAAAATATCTCCAGATTATGAACTATAGAATACACAGTGTAACGATACACACAGAGGTTAGTTAATTTCAAATGAAAGTAGCCTAAGTTATGCATTTGCCATAACCTCCTATGTCCCGTTTCACATGGGACATATATTGCACAGGAAGCAAGGCCAGCGCAGACTGTTTGTCATCTTCAGCTCCTCACTGCTGCTCCAACTACAAACATTATGCACAAAGTAAACTGCTTAATGACTGCAGTTCTCAAGTTTAATTTAGACAATAATTGAATTTAATTTACCGTTGACACGTATGTAATTTTCTGCTTTCACAGGGAACTGTGGGCTCTCTTAGTCAAAGAAATGAGGATTACAAAGAGAAAAGCAAACCGGCAGCAGAGCTTCCTGTCTTCACATCTGTCCATATGAGATTCAGGAAGGAAGGTTTATATCTTTACATGTTTTCCATGAAGCATTTTGATGACTAATTTCTAAGAGCACTGAGTCACACCGACCTTTCACACACTCCCTCTGTCCCTATTGTTATTGTTTTCCCTATTCCCCACTTTTCCCATTGCTTTGTACCTCTTGCTCCTTATTTAAGCTCTACTTCAATTATCTAATTTTCAGCTATAGGTTTTAAGTACAGACTGGTATCACTGTTTTCTGTATCATGGTTACTAAAATTGAAACTAAGGCTGTTTCATACAAGAAAGGTATTACATAAAACAACCAACCAAACAAGCCACACAGTTGATTTTCTGCTTGTTTCTTCATTTCATATCGGCACCAAGGTTTGTAAGTCTCATTCATTTCCCCTTCACATATTCTCAGTTTCCTCAAAACTCCAATAAATATCCTGAGTGAATTTGCTTTATGTTAGCATCAGATTAACCTGGTTCACCTAAAATGTTGTGGTACTTCTCAAAATATTAATCACTTCAAGTGTTATATGCTTTAGATTTGCGAATCCTGGCAGAAAACTCTACCTGAACCAGGCTTCTCTCCACAATCCTGCCATGAACCTGGTGTTTTGAAAAATGGGAGCTTTTTTGTCAGCTTCAGCTGACTGATCCAAATCAGCATGCTCTCTTTTGGGATGCCTTTCTTTCAAACTGCTTAAGTTATCTCAGGGCTCAGAATCTCAGAGCCAAACAGCAACTCTATTACTAACAGTAAAGTTTCATGCATTTCATAGAGGGAGAAAAAAAAAAAAAAAAAAAAGAAGAAGCCTTTTTGCAGCACTTAGTGCTGGGCTTTGAATTCAAACATCTGCCTACTGCATCTAACACAGCAAAGAAAACATAGCAGTAGAAATCCCTTTCTGACCACTAAAGAAAAAACACTACTCACGGAAAACTGGAAGTATGTTACAAAGTACTCACCACGCTCCTGGAAACTGTCCTTGGGAATAAGTGGAGAATTCCTGAAGCGGCGCTGGGCGGGACTCTCCCGCGCTCGGTCCCGCTGCAGACAGCGCGGGGTGCTGGGCTGCGGGGCAGGATTGCAACCTGATCTTCCCGCGGGCGCACGGCGAGGCGAGCGGCCGCTCGCTGCTCTCGCTCGGCGCGCTCGCCCTGGGTCAAAGTCAGGGATCTGCTGCAGCAGGGAAGCTTCCTGTCCAAAGTTTACACATCTGCCTGCAGTTTAGCGTAACTCTTCTCTAAATAGCATTAGCCATAAATGAAATTTTAAATTTTAAAGCGGGGGAGACAGTATTATAGCCCCCTTGTTTTACATATGCTACAGACTTTACTATTTAATAGAGCCTTTTTATTTTTTAAACAAACATGTTCCTGGCCTATTCAGTCTAAGTCCTGGCTTCATTCAGCACATTTCCTAGAGATTTTTTTTTTCAAAGACAGCTCTGCCTTGAGCTAGAGCACACCATCTACTCATGTAGTATACACACACTAGTATATATGCTCAAAATGAAGTGTCATACAGTCCCATGACTGAAGAACTGTTACCTGTTGACTTGGGATATCCAGGCAGTAGATCAGATGCTTATTCCTGGACACTACAAGATGGGAATTAGTAGTGAAGTTTAGGGCAATGAGAAGATCAACAGAAGGAGCAGCTGAACATCAGTTCCTTACGTGCAGCTAGTAGCTATTAGTAATCATACGGATCCCTCAAGTAGTCATTTCTGGGCAACCAAATTAGTGAATTAAATTGCCTTCAGAGAAGATTGAAATTCATCTGGTTGTTACCATACTCAAACACATTGAAAGCTTCTCATAAGCACATATCAGGTTAACTTTCTGCAAGGCATCCCATGTGCTGCTGCCACCTTCTGTGACCTCCTCTCTGCTGCTCCTGATTGCACGAGTACAATCCGATTGTAACACATTTCAGGATAAATCAGTGATCAGCTGGGTCAAGTAGGCAAATGGATTTAACTTAGCCCCCTTAAGGGTAGTTAAATCCATTTGCTTACTGACCCAGTTAATAGTTGGTAGATTCAGCTTAGACGACTGCATAAGGTTATTTGCTTTCTTTTCTGCTAATGTCTCTCTTGCTTCCACATTCAGTCCTTCTAAATTCACAGTCCGAGTTCTCCTTAGTAACAGAAAAGACTCTCTCGATTCATTTGCATCATCACTCTAACCCAACAGACTGGAAGCGGACTGAAGGTGGAAACAAAACTGTTCTGGACGTTTCATAGGACCAGGCAATCCAACTCACCCATGAACAGTAGACGGAGCCAAGGCCCTAGCCGGATAAGAGTAGAAACTGCACACTCAACTGAACAGGTGTGAGAAAAGACCGTTTATGCTACCTACAAGCAATAGTTTAGCTACCTGTTTTTCTTTTTTCTTTTTACCTGCTGGGTTTCTACAGATTACACTGACATGAGGAACATAAAAGTACAGACCTAATATCCAAGCTTGTTTTGCCAGCTGCTCTCTGCTGGCCTATTTTGAAATAGCTTGAGCTTAACAGCCAGAAAAATCTGGAGGGCATTTATATGATCCATTAGTATAAAGGCAGGTTACACTGCATTTCTATCAAAATATATTTTATTTGTGGCTCTATTCTTTTTATGGCCTCTATAACTCAGCATATCTCAGTAAACAGATGCAAGCAGAAGTAAAGAAAGAGAAAACAGTGATGTAATAATAATAAGACTAATAATAAAAGGTCTTGTACAAGTGCTAGAAAATCCTACTCAGAAGAGTTCTGGCTCTGGAGAGCTCCAAGTTGGGATAATTCATGTTTTGTCCTCTGACACTACACTGCAAGCTGGGAGACCAGTGAACGAAACAAATGGCAGGGGCAGGGGGGAGGTTCATGAGAGAGATCAGCATCATTAAAAGCTTGATGAATGAGCAGACACTGTTCAGCAAGATATAGCAACTGATGTCTGACACCAAGAAAGATCCTTCAGTTCCAGATTCTTAAAAGGTAGTTCTCACTGGGGAGCTCTTTCTGATGATACAGCCGGTTTTTCCATCAGCAATAAACTGGAGCACCAGCGTGACTACTGGGTCTACAGATAGTATGTAAGAGTAACAGTCTTAATAACAAAAGCTTTAACAGGACACCTGCTCTGTTTGACCTTAGTGCCAAATGCATGAAGTTGAGGACAAAAATCATGTTCAGATGTCCCCAAATTGGGATGAGCCACCTTAGAAATACAAGCAAAGTTTTTTGTTTTATTTTGGGAGGCAGGGAAGGTGGGCAGGGGAGAACGAGTCATATATACATTATGTATATTTTTGGAACTCCATTATCTCCGAGACAAGATTTACTATGTAACTGGAAAAAAACACAAAGGCTTACCCAGGTTCTCCTTAAGGTGATTACAGACACACCTCAGAAGAAGCAACGCAGGCTGCATTGTCCTTTAACAGCAGAGTTTGTGATGTTTTGTTGCCACCTAGTGATGCCACTTTGTTTTTACCACTGCTTAGTTCTTAAAACCTTCCCAGAGGCAAGAACTTCCAGTCTCCACAATTCAGCAACCTAAATCACAACTTAGTACTCAGTGTTTAACTGGATCAAAAAATATGAGTATTTCTGAATGCTCACAAGGAGCTAAGTAGCAACCTTAGAGGAAAAATACAATCAACCCAGCCAGCTGGGCCCTGCTAAGCTTAAAAGTAAGAGCTGGCAGTCCCTTGTCAATGCACGAGGCAAAGCCCCAAAGAGTCTTTTCCACCTCAGCCTCTCTAGTTGAGGTCATCTCCATGCGCATGACATGCAACTTCCAGACCCCACCTAGGTTCTAAGAGAGGAAAGAGACCCTTAAATAAGAGTTTTGCAAATGACTCTATTATTATTTTATATCTAATGCATTACTTGCATTTTGGTGTTTATAATATTTAATACTTGAAATTCACAAAAAATATGTATATATATGAGAGGGTCCTACTTGCTCAGCAAGAGGAAGATCAGAACCCTGTAGCTGGCTCTTGAAAACTTGTCTATATAACATACTACTTTTCCCTTTCTTATTTTTTCCTGTAACTTCTTGTTCTTACACCTGGATATCTTGAATGCTGTCTTAAAGCTGAAATTAGAATGAACAGACAATGGCCCATACAGATAACAGAGTTGTTTATCAGTCAGAGAAAAAAAAAATTGAAGCAAAAAGGCAATTTCTAAAGAAAGCTTTCCCCTGGAAAACTTTGAGCTGAATTGGAATTCTTATTTGACTTATATTACACTTCAGTTGGATCAGCTTTATGATAAACTACACATACTTGCATAATGCACTGCCTCAGCATGATTCATATTCAAGTATTGATATCATTCCTATAGATTAACTATTTATCATGTTTTACGCTCTCAGACACTGACTATTTATCCTCTCAGTTGGTCTATTGCTTCACTTAGGACTTCACTAAAGGCTTCACTTAGCAAGTGAGCCTCATTTCCCACCAACGACAATTCACTTCAAATGCAGATCCAGTCTAGAAGTGGCTTAGTCACTGGATGTCACTCTTGCAGCACTAAGAGCTTTGTCAGGAAAAAGGGAGTCTAATATGCTTATATGTATTTTATTCCTTATCTTTTATATAAAAAGCCTAAATATTATGGGTTTAATTCTTGTTCGGGATGACGTCGGTGTGAGTTTTTTTTTACAAAAAGAGTGAGAACTCTTCAGGCTTTAAGATGAATCTATGCTCTGAGGGGTAAAAAGCATTATTTTATCACAGTTGGGTTTTAATTTCAAAATTGCATTTCTATTTTGACTAAAATATGCTATTTCTTTGTTCTTTTGTCTTGCTTCTCTACAACTCTTATTTCCAAATGCATTTGTATATACATACAATATACATAATTCTGGTACTATATAAATACATACACCAATACCAGATTTTTTACATGTATTTTTATGCATACATGTACACATATACAAAATAATATAGCATATATATGTACACACACACACAAGTAGTATCAACATCAGGTTTCTAAAAACAGATTCCAAAGTAATTTTCATGGTAGGTTCATATAAACATTGAAGTATTAAATACTACACAAATAAAATACCTATCCTTTGTCTTAACAAACCTGAGAAAAAGCAAAGCACTGAAGAAAATGACAATCTACATGTTTATAATTTGCACAATTCAAGAAATTAAGCATATGCATAAGTATCTTAGGAGGGGGTTAGTCTTGTTTCCCGTCAAAACGTCAAAGTTACCAACATCTGGAAATTCACTGTCACAACACTATCTAATCATTTCCAATTCTCAATTTAAATGAAACAAAATAGGACCCTATTTCCGATAGGCAGCCAGAAACAAGGTAGGATTTCCTATTTATTGGAATTTCTACTGATTTCGAAGAAAGCTACGTTCATGGCTGTACTTCCCTTGCAACGACAAAGGAGGAACAGGATTGAAAGTTATTTTTGCTGTCGGGGACTCGGACTGGGAATCACTAGTTATAGATTCTCCCAGGAATAGAACCTAAGTCATCCTCTATGAGTCACCCTGGTTTTTATTAGTACAGCTTCTCGCAGCCTCCAAGACCAAGTCCCGCTGTAAGGTATGTCAGGGAATAAAACCAGAAGGTACAGGAGATGCTCAGACTATGACATAAGGAGCAGCACCAGGAGTTGCACAATATGCTTTCAGAAAAGCAATTTGAGAGGATGAGTAACAGAGAGGTGGCAGCTGAGGACACCGTGAGCTGCTGCCAGCTCTGGGAGGGCCAAGCTGCTAGGAATGAAGGCCTCGCCAGCAGACCTGCCAAACAGGCGTCCACCCCACGTCCCCCACTGCTGCGGTGCCAAAGCTGCTTCCGTCTGTCCCCTCAGCTCACACTGGGCAGCGCCTGCCAGCCAAGTGGGGCTCTCAGCTCCATGCCCCCGTTGTCATTTCTGTGATCTCTCATCTGCCCACTCCCAATGTCTAAACCAGACACCCAAAGGCAATACAGATAGGTGAGCAGCACATTGTTTTTCCAGACCTACTAAATAAATAAATAAATAAATAAATAAAAGAGAGAGAGGCATCAAAACATCACTAGCAACCCCTTTGGTAAAGGCCTGCACTCCCCAGGGCTGAGCACGTCCTCTGCAACTCACATTTGACACGCCGGTGTCCTGCAGCCAAGCAGGTGTGTGTTTGGAGGCAGGAGATGTTGCCTGAACGCCAATACGTCTGATTTCATCTTGGAGCAAGAGGCTCCATTGGGAGATACAGAAAGGAGAAAAACTGTTTGGGAAGCACTCCATAAGCTTCAGCTGCTACCCAGTCTCCTAGTTCAGTGAGCCCTGAAATGTTCTCATGACAAGAACAGGCCCTCCGAAAACTGCCAATTTGCCCCTGCGTGGCAGCCTTATGGCTGTGCATGTACTCAGCACAGACTGAGGGACGGATATTTACAAAGTGCTGGGGACACCTGGAAGGCAGAGGACAAGGGTAGCTCTCTGCCACGCTCCAGCTCTCCATCACGCTGGGAACAGTGAATGCTTCCCAGACAACACAACATACTATCCTATTCCGGTGTGAGGAGGAGTGACGCATTCTCAGTTTAAATCAGGCACTCAGATCACACACCTTAAATATTAGCTTGTAAACCACCCGTTGTTCGCTATTTATACAGCACCTAGAACAGTGGGAAGCTCCTGTATATTTATAGAATGTGAATGATTAATACCAAATGCCACTACAAAGAAATATCCCTCACCTCTATATTTATTTCCTGTTTCCAGTCCTGAATGAACGAGCCCTTTATTAGACCAGACTGGAATATGACTTCTTGTGATCTCTTCAGTCAAGTCATTATGCCTCTGTCTACGTACTAGTTTTGCACAAACCAATACCCCAATATTTGTTAAAAAATATCAATTAAAAATCCATTTTATTAAAAAATGGATTTTACATCAATTAAATTAATTTTTAAAAATCCACTATTATTAAAAAGAGAAAAATACTTAACAAGATGCTATATGAAATTGTACTTGCTACTACATTCTTGTTTGACCTAGCGAGTTCAGAGGTGATACTCATCAGTAACTGGATGGATGAACCAACTCCAAAACACCCATATTCATTGTCTAATAGGAGTGAATTAAGTTAATGTCAGTGCATGCAAAACACTTACTTGATGACTGAAGAAACTAAGTATGAAGTATTACTAAATTTTATAAGAGAGGTGAGCTAAAGACCATTACAAATGACAGTTAGAAATTACAAGTTAGAAAATATTCAATTAAGCATTCCTCTGACTGTTAATCCTACTGCTTTAATATTATAATAACCAACAGAAACCTGCTATTTGTAGGTAAGAGGACACATAAGTAAACATTATATGTATAAAACCATTTGGCTGAAGACTAAGGGAAAATAGCTTAAAAGAAAATAATTCCAAGATATATGCTGGGGAAAAGTGAAAGAAAATATAGCAGAGCAGAGTTGAATTTATGATTTATGTATACTGATAGGAAGGAAAATGAGTTCAAAAATGTTTTATTACAAAAACCATACTGCTTAGCAAAAGAAATAGAACTGGCAACAGATATGGCTATAACAAATGATGTCATTAAATCGAAGTCTGAATGACATAAGTATGGGTATTAATATTCTAGATGCTGTTTTCTGATTTTCAGAACTAGCAAGATTATCTCTTTTTTTTTTTTTTTTTTTTTTTTTTTTTTTTTTTTTTAAAGACAGGTGATGTATTAATTTCTTCCAGAAACTTATACCCCAGTTCCTAGGGATACCAGATCCTTTCTTTTGAAAATCAAGGAATTTGGATGAGAAACTGGTAGAAATATCCAAGGACAGAGACATGTAGGAAAGAGCAAATCTTACAAACATATCAATGACAAGAACTACATGCTGAGTGGCTTTTCTCACTGCGATGACCCAGTCCTTACATGACATAACCATGTGGACACTGTGCCCTGCTCAAGCAGCTCCTCACACAACAGCATCACAGCTGGCTTGCATCTGCCCAAGTCTGTGTAAAGGAGACCATGAAAACATAAATCTATGTCTTCACTGTTATGACCACAAAGTAATGATCGTGCATCATTTATGAGAAAAAGTGTTTCTTTTCCTTTAATTTCTTGAAAAAATCTAGAAAGCTTCAGAGTGCTTAAGCACATCCCTCTACAATATAGTTCAATAAAATGGTTCAGAATATTCAGGCAAGTTATTTAAAATCCTGGTTTTCATGGAAAAATCCAAATTTGGTTTCAGTAAAAACACAATCAAATAGCAATTTTTCAAACAGCAAGTATCTTCCACTGAAAAATTCTGACCAACGAACAATTTTATCATAATCACTATGCATTGCAATATAAAATCAAAAACCACCATCACATTTTTGGATATATAAAGTATATGTTTTGTAGTAATGCATTTTAAAAAAATAAATATCACTGTGAAGTAGGATCAAGAGTTTTTGAAGTCTCCCTCCACCTTCCTGGAATTTTAGTGCATGAAGACGAGGCTTTTTAGTAATATTTTTTTATTATTTTTTTAAATAAAGCTTGGATGCGCCTGGGAAAAGGAGATTAGGAATTACTCCATATTTTCCTTTGATCCTCTGCAATCTCTTTCCAGCACCACACAAACGTCCTCCAGACTTTAGCAGAAACCTGACAGCTTAGTTGATTTCCTTAGGGCATATGGGATAGCAGAGGTCATTTTTTCTACTTTCCCAGGCTATGGAATAGCACAATAGACTGCCTAGAGCACAGATATTGTAGTACAATAGTACACCCTGCTCTAATACAGTGGATAACTATTGTTCTAATGCAAATATATATGTATTGCTTTCACAAAATAACCCTCACAGAATCAAATTGAGATTGTTTGCATGTTGTTTCAAGAAAGCTCTTGATATGAACTATTTGTAATAAGCAAAGTGGCTAAACAGTTTCTTCTCAATACTAGAATATAAGTTGAATACATTTTTCTTACAGTCACAGTGCTTTGAGGGACTAATAAAAGCATTAGGATGGTGCAAGGACAATTAATTACCTCAGTTCAACAGGATTATGTTTTTCCTGAGACAACAGTGAATATAACTTTGTCCTAATGTGATATGAGTTTGTGGAAAACAACAGGTCAAGTCAGTATACAAAAAAAAATCTGAATTCAGATTATCACAATTTAGTTATTCCATTGCTGTTTCAGCTGCTGAAAAATAAGCTTAGAAACAATTTGTTCACAGCCCAGTCTGTGACTTGTTTACTAACAGAATATGTTTTAAGCAGTCCTTGCCTTTCAAAGATGATATTTAACACATAATTATGAAGACATTCAGTTTTCCTGAACAATACATGTATTTCAGGAGGACTTAGAATCCATAATTTTAGAAGAAAATCATCACACTGTCACTGCGTAAACAAATGGAAACACACACACACCCCTCACATATGTCAGAAGCAACTGTTCTATTGCTGCGCTTTTTCTGAGGGAAAAGATTTGTTACTGAGGTCAGAATTTGGCCTGAGGAGGTAAAATAACCATCCACTCTTCAAGATCTTCAAAGCAGAATATTGAGTCATTCCTTCTTAACCCTAATTTGCCCCACAACCAAACTCACTGTACAATTAAACCCAGTGGGTCACACTGATCAAATCTGGAAAACTGTCACTTATCTTAGCAGACAGCTCATTATAAGGAATGTCTACTAAGCAAGTAGAACACAAATAATTGAAAAAAAAAAGCAGGAATTATGGAATTACTATTGCATAAAGCACTTGTCCATCATCATTTTGCATGAGCTCTACATGAGAGTTCATACAGAACAACCAGATCATCCTATTTGAAGGCAATCTTCGTTTTGAATATCGAGGTAGCACTTCATTAGGACTTTTTCCTTTTTATTTTTTTATTTTTTAATATTAAGAAAATTATCACCAAGAGTCATCCACAACACCACAGATCCAAGAAACTCTAGGGAGTGGATGTTGTCAGGGTTTAAGAGAAATTACAAAAAAAACTGGTCTTCCTGACAAAACTCTAGCTTCTACAGTCTTGAGAACATACAAGCAAATCTTGAAATGAAGTCAGGAGAGAGAATGACAACTGTACATTTCTAATAGAATGGTTACAGAAAATTTTATGAACGATTTTACAGATTTTCCTAGCCAAGAACCAACTACAAAACTGTCTCAGGAAGTGTGTTTCTCCAGCTCATATATCTATTATCTGTTTTGTTCAGTCCCTAGAACTTCTTCATATGTTTACTAGCCTAACACAAGTGAATCCCTCTGTACACAGTGAAAGGTTTTGTCTCAAGTATATATTAAGGCAAATCTGTCTTGAAGAGAGAACGCGTCTCAACTAAAGCCATCACAAAGAAAATGCTGAATGAATATTGAAGCCAGTGTGAGTACCACCTATTTGTGTTTTCAGGATCGATCCACAGATCACTGCTTTATTTGCCTGTGTATTTGCCGTCTTACAAAGAGGATGTATTGTTCTGGTTAAAGTTAAATCTTTCCTAGCAGAATGACTCCTGGTAGCTGTTCTTACCAATACTCCTGTAACTAAAGGACATTTTATCTCTGAAATAAGTGAGGAAATAAAACACATCTGAAAAGAAAAAAATGCTTTTTCTTTTACATGAGGTGCCCTTTATATCTACAATTGGTGCAGCACAGAAAACAAAAAGACTTTGTTTGACCATATCCTGTTTTCTTATAAGCAATAGATGAACAACAGATTTCACTATTTTCTATATTAAGAAAGTGAGTGGGTACTTATATTTGCAGTGCTATAGTTTCATTTTTGACAAGTGAGAAGAGATGGAGGAATAAGTTTGATTGCCAAGCCCTCCTTCTCTTTATGTCCAGTGAGTAAACATGACATTTTGTGACTGATTTTATTTATTTTCCTGTCTGAATTGCATCTATCCAAGATAGGTACAAGTCTGAATTGTATCTCCAAGGCCCTTGGTCAGGGGATAAGTCAGGTTTTACAAGGTCACTGAGTAAAATTCCAAGAGAGAGAGATAGGTCCCTCTGGACAGCCTGAAGAAAAAGGAGGAAATAACCAATATAATTGGAAGAAAGAAAGGAAAAAAGAAAAAAAAAAGGGGGTGGGGGGTGGAATAATGGATAGAATTTTTATATAGCTTTAAATTAAAGTAAATTAAAGTAAAGTAAATTAAAGGCCTGCAGAGATAATATGAGATTTTTTAGAATCTACATATCAGTTCAGTACTTGGAATAGCCAAACCTTGTTAAGATTGATTTCCGCAGGATACAGTTGTGTATAGGAACAGCCCCTTTCCTAGCTAGCTATTTATAAGACAAAATAATGACGAAAAATGCAGAAGAAAATAAGTACTAATACCGGGATAGGTATAAAGTGTAACTGCTGAGGAATTAAGAAGTTAACAGAATTAAATAATTCTGAAGGGTCAAAGTACAGCATAGGCCTACTTTGCATTAATATGATTTGAAGGTATATAGGGTTTCAATCAGCTTGTAATATGCAAATTGAAGTTGCTAATAAGTGACTTGATTTTGCAGACAAATGTGATGCAGGTGGAAGTAGTCTTAAGCAAATCCAGCTCTGTCAGTGTAGACAGGACGAGGCTCTGCACTGCTTGCTGAATGCCTGTGAGAAATGTCTGGTGGCCAAGGAACTGAGCAACTCGAGCGCCTCAAGTCTCTCAAGCAAAGTAAGAGCGCGCTGCATAATAACACAGTTCGGGAGAACTGAAGCTTTAAGAATCATCTCTGAATTGAATAATATGCTATTAATATTCAAAAACTCCCACATTCTGTAACTTGTTATTTTTACAAAGCATATTTTGGCCAATGTACTCATATTGCTGGCCAGTTATGAAGAACTATGTTCTTGATGTATAACCAAGCTAAAAGATCATTTTTTTTTTTTAACTCTTCCCTGGAGCCAATAAATAGCTGTTAAACTAGAGAGTACCGTGAACTTCAATAAACATCACATTTATGAGGCAAAGCCTCACTGGCTGTTGCTTGACACTATTAATGAGAGCAAATTACTCAGATCAGTGTTAAAGCAGCTTGGTTGGCTGAGAGGCAATTTTTAACACTCTTTTATGATCAGAGAGAAACATGTTTTAATTGCTAGGCTTTTAACTAAAGCTAATTAGACAGTGAATCTCAGTGATCAAACACCGAGCGAAGAAACATTGCTGCGTGCCCTGCCCTGAGAACAGGGAAGATACTGGCAAATCCTGCCGGCGCAGGACGCCTGGGCCTGGGGACAGCGCGTCCCTCGCAGGGCTCTGCCGCTCCGCTCAGCAGTGCCTGCTCCCACCCCTGCAGAGGACCTGAGAAGGAGGAGCACTTCCAGCTTGGGTTTGAAAGGAGTCAAAGTCTCTTGATAACGAATAACCTTTTCTCTTTTAATCTCCACGTTGTAAGGACCATTTACCTGTTCTTTCACCACTGCATCCTCAGTGAGAACATTAACTCCGTCAGATATCTGTATACAAGAAAACCTGCAACAAGCATGGGCTGCTAATTCTTTAGCTTTTACAGAATATCTTGACAGCCTACATATTTCTATTTCTGTTTCTTCCTTTCTCCATTGCCTATTCAATACATTTTAAAGCCTTTTTTTTTTTTTCTTCTCTTTTTCTCTGTCAGAAGTTCAAATAATGACATTCATAAGTTGGCACTTTTTTGCCTAGAGAGCAAACAGAGCACAACATTAACAGTAGCAGAGAAGAGAGAGTTCTCTAGAAACAGGAGATATCACCGATATGTAAGGCTACAAAACATTTGGTATGTCTAAATATTTTGTGTTTCAAAATCATCAACAACTGCAGAGATACCTCTTCACATCATCTGACAACCACCCTGCTGATGGGAAGGGTAAGATTTCCTTTTTCAGGTCTGACAGTTCTCAGAGTATGGCACTTTTTTGTCACCAGTTTTAGAGAGATAGAAAAAGTGTTTATCCTCTCCATACTTATAATAAAACAAACAACACACTAGAAAAACATGTCATATGCTTGAATTGGTGTCAATGGAAACCCAAGCCTTGTAACAGAAAACACTTCAGAAAAGATAACATACCATGTTCAACCAGCTTAAATAGAGCTCAGGAGCAACAGAAGTCCAAACCATCAATGTTTCATTAAATTTAATAACTGCTCAATAGCTACAGCAGCCTTTATCCATAGATTAAAAGCAAAAATGAAGTCAATGGGATAATGAAACACTAGTAGCTAGATTTTTCTGAGAAGACTTTTTGTACTTGACAGCAGTAAATTTAACAATTGGCATTAATGAGTTTTCATTTAATAGACAAGAAGTCACTGAAAATAACACATACAAATCTGAGCAAATATAAAGCTTATAAAGCTTACAGATAACCACATGACTGGAAATTAAACTCAGGTATTTGGAACTGGAAATGTAGTTCTTTAGGAAACAAGCATGGCAGAAACACAAAGAGAATTTCTTGAGGCTTGCAGTATGAACTTGTTCCTTGACTTTCTTTATCGTTACTGTTTTACAGAGTTCATCTGAAAAGCTCCAGCTTACAGAGTTTCAGCCTGTGTTCCAGTTTGTGTGTCTGGAATCTAATTTTCATATTGCAATGCAGTTCACGTTGCTAACTTCAGGATTACACCCACAGTGTCACTGGACTTTGAAATTAACTCTAAAGCAAAATGCTAAATTTGAATTAATTGATAGAATCCTTGATATTTGGAAAAAGTAATAAACCATCAGCTAATCAAGGTCAATTTTTTAAAACTGCCTTTACATTTTGTGCATAGGTCACTGATCACCTCAAATAATTTCAACATTTCATTTATTAGAAGTACAGTAGAAATCAGTTACTAATGATATTTTATGATGAAAAACTACAAAGCCAAGAATAAAAGCTGGAATATCAAAGCAGGGCTTAACCAGGTCCCATATACCGCTCAATTTCAATCTTTAAGCAGTCAGTGCATGTTGAGAAGACAAAATATTGTGCCTCTTCCACCACTCAGCCCTAAAAAAAGGAAAAGTAACCAAAACCACCTAAAGCTATCTGTAAGGATGTCAAATTGAGAACACTGAGGCCTTAAAATTAAGAATATTGTGATTCACACTCACTCTGTAATCCATCAGCATTCCCACTCTCAAAGGAAAGGAAAAGGAGCATTTATCTGGCAGTGTGCCAGCGTAAACTTGGAAAGTTTACAAAGGCAAAGGGACTTTTCTTTTGCACCCTCAATAATCAACAACTTTCCCATGAAAAAATAATAGTTAGTTCGGTATAACATATGAAGTCTGTTTGGAAACTGAATAACTTCAAGATTTAGTATGAAAAACATGAGATAATAATGAATTCTTTAAAATAAAGTATAGGAAAGAATGGCTCACAAAAAGGAACAAATGAGCCATGTATTATGAAATCCATCTACCTCAGTTATTTAAAGTAAGTGCCATACACCAGAAAATGCTGACCAGAATGCTGACAGTAGAGTAAAACTTTAGAAACATGAGAGTTCCTTCATTTCTCCTCTTGGAAAGAGACACCACTGAACAAAGCCTAAAATAACATCAACTGAAAGAATTTAGAGGAACAGATATTCAACACGAAGAAAATGAAAAAGGAGTAATACCACCAGGTTCACAGTGAATCTGTTTTCTTCTCATTACCAGGTGTCTTCACTTAAGTTGTCCTTCAATTTGTCAGTTTTCATATTAGCAACTGTATAAGCAGAGAACAAGAAAGACTCTGAATACCAAGCCAATAGACTGTGACATAAAAAGTTGCAGAAGCCAAAAGATTATTCAAAACTAATGGAAGATATCAAGGCAACAATTAAAATTGTTTAAGTATTATGAAAAATTGTATAAAAGTCTGTCCTTTTCTTTTTGCTTTATTCTTGCTTTTTTATGGGTAGCTCCAACAATGCAATAGAGATAATTTCACACTCCAGAAAGCCTTCCACTGTCACTGCTAATGCAAGGCTGTCACTGATGAGATCACTTAATGATTTGCTGAGGGCAGATATATACCCCAGTGTATAATAATTCTGTATTGTCTCTCTTCACTGTTCATACAGAAAAATGACCAAAATAAGCATAGGAATAATTCTTGCTGAAGGCCTGGGCCCCTGCAGTGACAGCAGATGGGCCTATCTGCAGCAAACCAGCTATCTTCAGCATGGCCAGTGCCAGAATTGTGGAACTGAAAAAACATAATAATAACGTAATAATGAAAGTTATGAGAAGTACAGGAACTGTCAGTGCTGCTTCTACCAGAACCCTAAGCATTTTTCAAACTAATCTACCAAAAATACAAGGGAAAGCAAGACAAGTTAGCTACTAAGGATTGAAGTAAGGAGAACTTCTTTAATTTTTTTTACATGCTAGAATAGAAACACCTCAGAAATCATCTGCTCAATTAGCATCATAGAAGTCCTCAGCTACATCTTAAAAACAATCCTATTACTGCTTCTACTCAAATTGTAGCCAGCTATACTACCAAAGTCCTCCTGATAAACCAGGACAAACAAAAGTTACTATCTTCATACCACAGTATTTCTGCCTGAAATGAGAATGGGATATTTTACGATTACACATCAGAGCTCATGATCAATATACTTCTTTCTCTTGTTCTGGAGGCAAAAACAAAGTTTGCTTTAAAACTTTAATAACCTTGATAACCCTAATTTACTTTTAAATAAATTTTGTTTGTCATTCTCTTATCTTTGAGGCTATATTTACATCCTTTTCCAACATGAAACAGTAAATGAAAAGCCTCTACTGACCTTCTCTGAATCACATTCATTTGATATGCTTTGCTATGCTCTTCCTTGCCTCTCCTATCTGAAATAAATGAACGTTTTTTGATTTCTTTTTGATCTCTTCTTTTAGGAAAATCTTTCCTTAATTTTATTGATTGCCCTCTTGTGTCCTGAACAAGAGTAAGTGAACGGGACAAAACATTCAAAGCAGCGAATGCCTTTAATTCACTATGTTGGTCTCATTTTCATTCATTTTGCCTCGTGCTTTCATCAGTACAAACTAAAATCATTTTGACTCTTTACAACTTATTTTCCTAGTAACATCTTCTCGGAATACATTATCATCGGCCCTTAGCTTCACAAAGCAAACTTAGAGAACTACTGCTGATGGAATTAACTATTATACACACACACAAGCCCTAGAGATCATCTAGTCCAACCCCTCTGCTCAAGCAGGGACACCCAGAGCACATAACACTGTTTTAAACTTTCAACTAAACATGATTTTTTTTTTTTTGACATTTTAGAGCACACTTGAAACTTCTCTCTATATATATTTAAAAACAACAACAACCACCATAATGACAATTAATAAACAATAGTAACCGTTTAAAAGATATCTGGGAACTTCAATTACAATCCAAGTACCTTCAAAGCACATGACATTTTCCCCCCAAAAAAATTGATTATAAAGTGACAGTATGAATGAAGAGATGATCTATTGACTTTCTTAAGTGGAGTCAGCAGACATTATTAAAAATTGGTAATGGTTGCAGTAGTAACCATTAGCAAAATACAGTAAAAATAACTGTTTTTCCTTCAAAAATATTTACTAACATGATTTAGTACTGGAAGAACTGGAAGACAAACACATCTTTCCCACACCCTCAAGTAATCTGTGTTTTGCTTTGCAACATATCTCCATCTGTCTGTCTCTAACTGGAGAACTGAGACCAGGGAGCATCTTTCTGGATGCAGTCAGCACAGAGCCTGAGTCAGAGCCTTAGGGCAGCTGAGCAATCACAAGTTTTACTGAAAACATGAAACTGAAATTTTGCCATGAAAACTCAATATTCCTATCAAAATTTGAGGTCTCAAATGTTTTTGAATGGTTAATTCACAGAAGAGGGGAAAAAAAAAAAAAAAGAGCAGTCTGAACCAGCAATTCATCAGTCTTGCGCTAAGAGAAGCACACTGCCAATTTACGATAGCAGAAGGGTTGTCTCATTTTATTTATTTATAACTCTTTATGCAGCAGGTAGCTTCCATCTGCCAGGGGAGGATTAAACGTTTCCAACAAAGGAGAAAAGAAACAAGTCTAAGTATTTATTTGAAAGGAGACCTTCATCTCCTCAGAGCTACTGCAAGATGCCCTTTCCTACTCTTCTAAATCCTTTTGGCCTCTTCTCTTCAAACAGTTCATTCTCACAGAAGGTGGGCACACTCCGCTTGCTCTCTTCACCCCAGAGAAACTGCTTTTGTAGATAAGCCAAAACAACTTAAAAAGCAAGGATGCCCTCACCAGAAAATGCTAGACAAAGGCAGAATCTCGACACTCCCTTCAAAACTTTCCTGCCCAATTTGGAGCTACATAGTACAAAGGAAAAGCACTGAAGCATGGTATGGCTAGGATGCAGCTCTAGGAAATATTCCAACTGATCATAAAATAAATACTACTGTATATCAACTCTCCAGAGCCTCTAATCACTTTGGAAGCTCTTTTGTTTATGGTGCAACCTGCTCCACAGAAAGGCAGATAATTGCGAAACAGTTAGCTTTCTAGCACAAATGAAAAATACCAAGAAAAACTAACTGCTAAATTTCATTTTATTTTGAACCAAATATGAAAGACAACCAAGTTTGTACTAGATGCTTAGGACTCTCATCCATGTTTTCTAGAGTTCTTAAAATGAACACAGATTGGGTTTTTGAACAGTAAAAACGCTTCAAAAAGTATAATAAATCTGTCCCTGAGCAGAGAGACCATTTCCACTGTGGAATACCTTCCATTTCTCTCCCAACACTTGGTTTATACAAAAGGGGACAGAACCAGACAAAACGTAGGTTATTTCTGAAAAATGAATTTCATTTTAAGATTTCTGTCGTGCTGTTCATTTGGTTTCATACTAAACGTTTCTTTAATACAAGAGAGTATTATAACAATAATTTGACTTAGGGGAAAAAAACTGAAATAGCTATGTGCAGCTGCAGTTAAAAGATTGTTCCAAAGATTGTCCCTTATTTCTGAAATGCTGGAATCCCTTTCTTAATCCTGGTCACAGATCTAAATACATTTCCCTTAAATGACTATAGATGGTGCTGAAATACAATTGTTCCAAAAAGGAAAAAAAAAAAAAAAAAAAAAAAAGGGCAGTCACAAGTAACACTGTAGCAAAGCCACCCACAAAGACAGATCTTTTGGTAAGCAGATTTACTTCAATCCAATGTGTAGCTTCAGCGGCGCACACTGCTTCGGCACAGATTTACTTCACTGAGAAATATAGATGAACATGAAATCAGGTTCAGGTTTACTTCAAATACTTATTACAACCTGTTTTCTCATATAGCATGTCTTACAATTCTATTTCCAAAACTGAAGATGCAAAACCTCTCTCTCTCTCCCCCGCTCTCTCTCTCCTTTTTTTGTTTAAAGTGCCCCAAAATAGCAACAAACTGAAATTCTAGCTGTCATATTTGTATAGTGCAAATATTGAGGGAGAAAAATAAAAAAGAATCAAAACCAGAAACACGTTTCCAATAATTTCCTTTTCAGGTTGTACATTTCAACATTCCCATTTTTTGCCAGTTAGTGTAAATTATGACAATGCAACTCCTACTAAAGGCTTTTTGGACATCAGCCCAGGTAGTGGAAATAGAACAGAACTAGCCAGTTTCTGCACAAACATATAATGCTTAAGAACAAAATCTTTGCCAGGCATAATTACCATTTGGACACATCATCATCAACATCAGATACATCCATACTTTCCACTAAAAAATACATCATAAATTCATATTAGGGGTTATTTATAGAAAAATACTGAAATGTTTGCAATCATGAATATATTTTCTGTTGTGAGACAGATTAAGCCATTTCCTGTAACACTAAGACTTTACATGTAATTTTAAGAAAAGCTGAATGGAGCTTGGAAGTCACACCTCTTCAGAAAACAACAAATTAGAATAAGAATATATCCTGTTTACAGAACCTTGTTTATTTATTTTGCATTAAAAGATACGTGAGCAAAAATTGGAGAGGATAATAAAATGCTTATAATGTTGTCAGGATAAGCATATTCATGATGAAAGTTTTAAATAAAATCTAACACAGCTGAAATGTAGTAAGCTTGCATACACAAACTGGTTTAAAATACAGTACAAACTCCATGGAAACAATATCATTTCTAGAGTTAATGCAAGGTCTTGTTCTAAAGATGAAAAAACATTATCTGCAGCGCTAGTTTTCAAATGAAAATGTAACCAAATGTCATTAAATTTGGCAAGGTCGTGACACCGCAAAAAAAATCCAAAGCTACACAGGAGGACCAAGTAAGCGATTTTCAATCAGCTTTTTTTGTCTGCTCTCTTTATTGATCTTCTGGGGGTTAGAAGGCTTCTTGATTATTCACTTTTCCCCCTGGAAACCTGGTTTTCTCCTAGCAAATCACTTTTAAGTGTTACTCTTGTGGGCTCCCTGTCCAGGGCACCTAGGAGCAAGATTCTCACTCTGCCTTTTTTAACAATTCCACAGCAAGAGCTGCAGGGCATAAAAGGTGGTAATATAAACTGCAGGGATTGATGATTATTTCTTTCCTCTGTCAGTCTTTGTTTTCTAATATTTTGTTGACTGTGGTGTCATATATTTCAGTATCAAGAGATATTAACTAGCAGTAGTAGAGAAAAATAACTCTTCAGATAAAGAAGCATGAGGAGAATAAGCAGGAAAGGCCACTAAAATTCTTCAAAACTTTTAAAGCATCTTTAAACCTAGAGGAGAGCAACAACCTGAATTACACTGCCTAAAGAAACTGTTCAAAGGGGGAGTTCCTGGTAATAAGATGATTCTAAGTGCATTATGCCCTGTACAAATACAATGACTTTGGAAAAGTTGTCTTTAATTGAAGCCTCTTTATATTCGCTTAGCAAGTTTAATGAAAAGAGGCAGTGTGACCTGAATATCGATGTCTGTTATCCTTCTAGAGTTTAGATTTTGCTATCATACTTGATCCATCATGACTCAGATTGCTATTAACAAAAAAACTAATAATAATAATAATACAAACCTTCCACCTTTCCATTAGAAATGTTAATAAGCCTAAATTTAATCATACTTAATTATACTTCTCTTTAAAAGTTTGATTACACATAGAGTGTTCAGGGTAATACGAATGAGTCATTAGACTTGGTAGAGGAGCATTATTTGGCAACATATAGATGAATTATTAGGAAATTACTTAAAACTTATTATGTTACATAAGCAGATAGCAAAGAGTCAATATGCAGGTATTTTTAATAAGCTATTTTATGTATTAATTGACACTGCAGGTGAGTTATTTTCACTAAAATCAGGGGGGAAAAAAATCCCCAAAGTAAATTTCAAGCCTCACAGGCTCTGAAAGCTCTACAATAAAAATACAAAAATACTTTGATGTGGGGGAAATAGTCAAGCGAGTGACTCATCTTTGTTCTCATGAATCCTATCTACAGTAGCTCAGGTCTTGCACATACCCCACATTAATTAACATATTTTCATAAATAAGTGAATACTTCTATGATTCACTGAATTTTTGCACAACTTGTTTGTCTCAGATTCTATAGGGTCATAAAGATACAGAGGACAATGGTCATTTCATTTTATATTTGGTATCTTTCAGGGTTTCCTAACTTGCTTAGTAAATTAATCAGTCCTCCTACTTAGTCCTCCTACATGTATAATTTCTAGAAATCCATAGAATATTACAAATTTGAAATTGACAGTAAATCCCTCAAGAGCTAGGAGATGTTGACTTCACTATGGTTCATGTGGCTTTAAATAGCATCATTTCACCAAACAATGTAGGCAGAAAGGTAAGGTTGGTCATCTATATAATTCGGTTGTATAAAACCTTGACTAACTTTGGCACATACCAGCCTGGTTCCTTTGACAGGAATAACATTAATTTCCATTAATTTCTAAGTTATATAAATTGGAAACCTGCTCCAGTGTGTTTTACCAGTTCAGCATATAAGTCACCCGTGAAATGACAACTACGTGCTCTAAATGCACCCTAAAAAGCCACATATTCAAAACCAGGTCATGCTTGGATGCAGTGTCTGCATAAAATCCAAATTGGGTATGTGAACTCTCTAAATGGCCAAGATGAGCACGACGCATGACAGTGCCTGTGGTGCTCTGGGACAGCGATGTACCTCCCAGGGCTCACAAACACTGTTTACGAAACTTAGAGGCGGTTAAGTTTACCTCATACTTGTCCTGTTTAAATCAGCTATTTATAAACTACCATTTTTACGACTTGGCTCCACCCTCACATTTCACGTTATACAAATGACTAGTTCGCAGTCTTTGGCCCATTCTAGGTATCCTGTTTGCCTTGCATAAGATGTCACTTTTTCTCACTTCCTCATTTTTTTTCCTCAAGTTCCCCTGAAGCTGCTTGGCACTAGACAGAATTGATGTGAGTTATGTTTCCAACATGTGCCCTGCTTGATCCTTCTGACACCTCCCTGCATATTTTTTTTTTCAAGGGAAGCTTCAAAGACAGTTAAAATGCCTGCTACAACAGTCTAGATGCTCTCCAGCTCCAGAAGGTGCGTGTCCTATTCTCTCCATGTCACCTACCTCTTTTCCTCTCCAAGTTCCAGCCATCGCAGCCGCTCTTCTCTTGCACCAACTCTGCCGCTTCTCTGGCCTCACACCACTCGCTAATGATGAAGAAAACCAACTCTGCAGGGAAAACAAAGCTTTCCATCAAGGAAAAGAACTGCACTGGCTCAGCAAAGGAATGAACAAGCTTGCAGATGAGATACGGTCACATATCCCGTCAGAGCACGTGTGAGAGAAGGAAAGAGAAGGCAGGAAAAGGGCCATTCTGCCTCTGCTGGCAGTGAGACATGAGGCATTGCCTCCACCTCAACAGCAGGTTCACTGTCAGTTTCCTTGTTTCACCATGTATCTTCTCCATTTCCCTTTCATTAACTTCTAATTCTCAACTTCGCAAGTCCTCAACAATTACTAAAGCTCTTTCAGATGGCTAATCTGAAAAAGAGAAACACTGTTCATTTTAAAATGAACTCTGTTCATTTACATGCAATGAAAAATTAGCAGAAAAAATGCCTGGCAAAAGCCAGGCAAAATTAAAAAACTAACATTAAAAAACTAACATTTAACAACTAAAGCGCTTCAGTTTATGCCCACCCTAACCCCTATGTCTCCTCCTAAACTCATCAATGACTGAATAATCACTGACATTTTCAATTTAACTTTTTTTTTTCTTAAATATAACAACTAGTAGAAGAATCAGCAAATGACACTGGTTATTAGCCTATTAGTAATAGGTTAATGACACTTAATAGTCACTTAGGTAATTAGACATTTATGTAATTACTTAAGAACACCTGCAGTGTGGTACATGCCTCTAAATTCTCTATAGGCAGGCATATAGGATGCACTTACTGCTCAGTTCTCAGACTTTGAGGACTAGATATGGAAATACCCTGCTTTATACAGGTGCATTCTATGTTGAATCTGATGATATAACTGAAGTTTTAATCCCTTCCATCATTTAACATGAACCCAGACTGAGGTCAGGCTGTTGTGGCACTGTAGTTAGTGACACAGTTAGTGACATGGTTAGTTTCCATTCCAGAAGTGGAATGACAGCCTATTTAAACTATTCCCATGCTCAAATGCTTCATGGTCATTGCTTTTATTTGTTTTTCAGTTCATGATATCAACACCTAAAGGAAGAGAAGTTTTCATGTCTAAAGTAGAAGCTCTTCCTTTCCTCAAGAAGTTTATTTAGCAGTTTATATATATGGCAAACAGATGTTGCTATTCTAATTTATTCATAACCTACTGTGACGATATCTAGAGAGGCACAGAGCAGAGTTGTTTAACGTTTATCATCCCTTATCTCTTCTGCTGTACATGCATTACGGTTGCAATATGCAAGAGCACATTGTGCTGCTGGCAGCCAGTGTTTACAGCAATTAATGAAAACACTTCCCTCGCCCACTCCAATATTTCTCTGAAGGCACAAAGCAGAACAAGGATGTGGTTTCTTCATGAACGATTTAATCCAAACCTTGCACAATTTTACTTGCTGGTCAGAATGCAGCACACACCATAACTAAGTTATTTAAAAATTAGATTACTGTGGCCGGGGATTGAGATGGGATTGGGTTTTACCCAGCACGCAGAGCAGCAAACCAAGAGCAGTGCCGGGTTCCACCTGGGTTGTTTTCTCCAGCACCTCTTGGTTTCCATGAGCCATGATCCTGATTTCACCTGACACGAACACCCGCACAGCAATGTGATCCTCACCACGCCACGGGGACAAGCTGCTGCTTGCAAACACATTTCACATTGCACCATTTAGCACCGTGGATGGCCACACTCCAGACTCTGATGAACATCTGAAGTGTTAATTACACAGGTACTCTGGAACTTACAGCTCTAACAACTTCTCATTTCTTTAACAGCGGCAGTTGGCTGGGCTCTGCCATGCTGGTGGTATTCCCTGTTGTAGGGCTGTTTCCAGCAAGAGTGCTGCCTTTCGAGTGGCTCTGCCAGATACAAGGGGCAGCCCAGGGCAGCAGAGGCAGTTAAACCCAGCGCAGCCGGATGAGCTCCGGACAGTTCTTGAACTACTTAGTCGAGCTCCCTTTAGCACATCCCATCTCCTGCCTTCTCATTCCTGTGCCCCTGGGCTTGGCTCAGCAAGACGGTCTTCCTCTGGCTACCTGCCCGTTCAGTACGAGCCCCTACCTCGGAGGTGGCACCAAGGACACAGCTGCTTTGGCAGCTCACTCTGAAGCGCAGAGAAAACTGGAAATAACCTCTGGAGGAACAAGGGAGTTGCTGACATCTTTTCCTCACATATTGCAGGTTTTGAGTCCCGTATTTTCAACATGTTCACTTGCACTTTTTAAGAACTGGTGGATATCTAATGATACTCTAAAAACTGTTAAAAAAAATTACAGATATGTATGTTAGCCTCCAGCGTTTTGAGCCAGAGCATAACAACTCTTCCATTTTCATTAGGAACAAGACATATCACAATGACAAATTGTTAAAGAATATTAAACTCAAGCAGCACCACACATTATTCCAAAGCTGAAAATCTATGTAGTTTCACAATGCTGAAACATTTCTTCATGTAAATATCTTTCTTAAATATCTTTCTAGAATAACTACAGGGGAAAAAAAGGGAAAAGAATGTTGCTGTAGGATCCAGACTGGTGGTAAAACTAAACTAAAACTGGGGGCTGCCTAATTATTAAAATGTCAACTTGAAAGGCCCCAAGCTTTTTTTTTTTTTTTTTTTTTTTTTAAAACACATATTTATGTTCTTGCAGAAATGCAGAGTTTGCCCCCCCATCCCCCCATCAGTCTGTTTGGAGCAGAATGGAGATGAAGGAGCTTTGCATCTTCATTCAGGAAGCATTTCTCAGCCACCTGACACTAACTCTCAGTTGGCCACTTTGCCTACAGCGTTTGATAGCTTGGACTGACTGTGTAGGAAGAAAAATAAATATAAGCAATCGCTCTCAATCTCCCATGTGGCATAGTTTATTACTACTCTAAGTTGTAGAGAGGAATGGTTGTGACATCCACAGCCCCTTGGGAAACATTAATTGGCACCTTCTCCATCAAATTATTTGGTATAACGTTATAGGAACAACACCATCTAATTTTGAGATAAATACCACCTGCAACCGCCAAATCATTTCATGGGTGCTATTGATGACCTTTTGGTCATCACTAGTCTATACTGTATTTAGACTAGTAACACAAAATATACAAAGCATTTAAAACAAGGGCAAATGATTAAAATGGCTATTTAAACTTTGCTCAAAATAGCTTATCTGATATAAAAAACAGATTTTGTTATACATTTATTTATACATTTCATCTCTTAGCTCACCGGACATACCACCAGTGTTTAGAAAACAAACACGTTAGCCAGAGCAGTCTGAATGGTACTGCAGGTTAGCACATCTTTGTGCAGTTGTCTATGCACTGCTTTACCTGGAAGTTAAAGTAAAGCAATACACATGCTTTATGCAACCATAGCAGATATCTCATTTTCCACAAGATGCAAGAGAATGCGGCTTTTTAAGACCGATCCAAAGCTAATCCATGGCTAATGGAAAGATCTCTTTTGCCTAACGCAGAACTGATATTACCCTATTTAAAGCAAACTAAACTTGGTCTTTTTTTTTTTATTATTATTATTATCATTTTTTCCCCTGCCTCCAAGATGATGGATAATGCAGAATGTTACTATACTGGAGCTCATGATGCCATCACAGACCTAGCACTTGAGATAATTATTATTTCACAGGGGGAAAAAGTACAGTTTTTGCACGCAGGTTCCCCATTTGCAAAATGGGTGCAATACAACTTCCCTTCTTTACCGTATATTACATTCAATACATCACCAACCACACTTGCAAAGCAATATTAATAACATGAAAAACTGATATACCCCTCTGAAATCCATAGAGGATATGACAAATTCAACCACGCTGGCTACATTAGGAAGATACATTTCCTAATCTTCCATGAAATTACATTGTAAATTCTCAGAGACAGCTACTACTTCTAGCCAAATAGATATAGATATTTTGTCCGATTGTTCATAATCCTGAGAATTTTGACCAATCATGTTGATCAAAATGGTTTTAATGAATACCAAATACTTCACTGTTTATTATATTTCATATAGTATTATACCTGCAGAATTCCCAGGACTCTTGTCCAGGAAGTCTCAATTCAGATCTTTTGGTAAAGGGACAAATAATAAGAAAACTGATAGCCAGAAATATATATAATAAAATAAGCTCCCACCAGTGACATTTTGGTTCAAAAACTAATGCTCTAATTATAATGAATATAAAACCAACAGCTACTTGCTTTGGAACTTGCTATCCATAATGAATAGAGTAAAAGATTTCAGAGCTTTATTCTTACAGGATAGATTGTTAGAATATGTTAACTTATTGCGAATTCATTCAAAATTCAAGTGATCCCCTACTACATACCTAGCAGGAATGGACAGTCAGAATGAAAGTGATGGATGGTTTTAGATCAATATGAAAAAGTGAGATTTGTTTCTATGCAAAGTTTATTTCAACCAGTCACAAGCAATACTATGAAAAAAAAAAAAAACACAAAAAACACTTCCTTTTCAAAGAATTTCTTTTTTTTTTTTCCTTGAGTTTCCATAACTCTGAGTAATCAGATCAAGACAAACTGAGTTCTTCTAAATTAGCTATCAGTATTCTTTAATGTGGATCTTTAGGAGAACCTTTTTAGCATCAACTATCACTTTGCTGAAACGACGGCTGCACAGCTGTGAGCATGCATAAACAGCTCTGCTCTCAGGTCACCCAGTCTTTTTATCTGCTCATGTTGAAGCCATCTGCAAAATCATTCATTTAGACCAACATTTGCCCCTCTAACTGAATATACCCGATACTCAAATCCTCTGCAGATACTTGGAACCCAGGCTTATGCGAAACACATGCTGGAAATGGAGTTAAAAGCTCTAGCTCCATATTTCAGCCAGAGCTACAGTCCCTCCACATCACCACTAAAGCTTTCATTTTACTCCATATTATGCAAAAAATCCTAATCAAGGATGAAAATACAAGGATTAACACTTCTTCTGTGTTTTTTAAACCATATGTATGGAATAAAGATTAATGATTAATTGTGGAACTATTTCAGATTATGAGAAAAAAAAACAGTAAATCTGAGACAGTAACTTGGAAGTCACTAAGAATCAAAACAAAAATATTGTTACATGATTTTTTCCTCTTTTAATCTTAAATGTCTTATTTAATAAAACTTTCCACTCATATATCATTACCATAGCACCAGTAAACTCATTTAATTACAGTAACATATATCATAGCAAATTAGAACACAACGTTAAAGAAATGTTTGCTCTAGGATGTAGCTTTCTAGAGGAATTCATTTGGTTCAGATTTTTCCCTAGTAGTTTACCTAAAAATCTAGTAAAATTTTTATATGCCCACGCCTGATAACTCAAAATAGTAATTATGCGCTCGCCAAGAATTTCAGAAAGCAATATCCAGAATACCTGGATACCTAATTTGATCTCCTCTTACTGATATTTTTATTAGTTTCTCATCTTTGGATGAGAATATTTGTATGTACTGTTGGCCAAAGTTAAAAGTTGTATTTTGGCAAAATGCAAAAAAAAAAGCAGCCTAGGATAAATGCATAGGCTAGCAGTAACGGACAGTCCTGTTGGATGTCCTGTCACAGGTCAACGTTGGTGCTCTGTACATATCAACTTCACCATAAGAACTAGAGTCAGACATTATTTATTCTTCATTTTGAAAGTCATTGATTTAGGGCTATTTGAGGTAATACTTATGCTAATGGATGCTGCTGGCACAAGAACAAATGGATACAAATTATCTGTGGTTAAATTTTAACCTAAAATTAGAATAAATTTTTAACAAGTAGAACAAGAATATTCTAGAGAAGTCTTCACGTAATACCTGGGGATACAGAAATGTGTCTAGACTTAAAGTAAAGGATTAAGAGAGTTTTATGTACTTAATTTGCTGCCAGAACATGAAGATTATGTGACCTAAGATATCCCACAGCAGACTGTTCTTCCTGTATTTCAAAAAGGCTATGTAAGCAATGAGTTGAAAAATGATTTCCAGCTGTTGATGGTGACAGTGTAAGAGCAATAATTTAGATATGGAGTATTTTTTTTTCTCCTCTTTTGCAACCTGAGTGTTTCTAAGATAACTCAGATTTAGATTTAAAAGGTGAAAGTCTGTGATGGTCTAAGCCAATGAAACCGAACCTCACACGCATCTGCAGGAGTAGAATATTGAATTGCAGTGACCTTGCCTTGAGTAACATAGGGCACAGCATTCTCTCTTTAATTGCACTTCTCCTTTAAAGCTACTTGTCTAGATAAGTCTATTGCAAATTTATGAAAAACATACACACAACATATATTTGGCCTGATAAAATAAGCATGATATAATTTATACTTTTGTGTAGCAATACTGTTTAATGCAAACTCTGTGGGCAGTGAGATTATTCACAAGCTTTGTAAAATTATTTTAATCATTTTCAACTGGACAAAAGTTCAGCATCTGAAAGACCAAGTGGTCCAGTTTTAATAGATGAACATTGGAAACAGTATCTCTCTCATGTTACTACTTATTTTCTGCACTTATCATAAACATTTCCAATGACTATAGTGATTTCTGTGTGCAGAACAGTGCATGGTTCACTGCTGAACTTGAGAGCCAGCGCTAGTAAACTGCATTGCAGAAAGTAACACCGTGTCGTTTCTAACTACTAACTTGCACCCTAATAGAGATCACAATGTTAACTGCTATAGCAATTGCAACATTGATCAATTGAGGAAAAAAAAATTGCTTTTCTCAAATATACACCCAAACTAAATCATCCTGCCATTCCTGAAATAATGTTTTATTGCAAATAATCAAATGATCCAACAGAATTTATTGCAGCTTTCCTATAATAATTATACTTCCATGTTAAACCCACCACAGCAATTATTTTCAGTTCTGTAAAGGCACATATAATTCTTCCAAGGAACACCAAAAATTAAGTTATGAAGAAAGAATTTTAAAATTAATAGTATGCAGCTGTGTTCAGTATGCTAAGGGAAAGGCAAAGAGAAAGAAAAAAAAAGTGGATTATTTCTAAGAGAGCTGGACATTGCTTGGAAAGGGACAACATTAGAAGAAGTGGGGTGAGACAAATCAAAAGAAACATTTAGGAGGGCTATTAGCAATATTTTACTAAGTCTACTAAATTTTGAATAATCTCTCCAAGGAGATAGCTGCACCCTATTTAAAGAAACTGAACAAAATCACATAATATATTGTAATTAAGCCTATATTAGATTTAATGATATAAAGCTGTTTATTTCATTTTAAAGTATCTGGCATATGCAGGGAAAAAACAGACTATTCTACCAAAGGATTAGGGTCTTCAAGGATGGAGGGAATAGAGAAGTGCAGCAAGCTGCCGGCATGATCTTGCCCATGAAACACACGAAGAGGAAAGGCATTGCTAAGGCCACACGACCTTTGCTTCTTACTGGGGAGAAAGAGGTGATTTCTCATGTTTTTCAGGTTTTTCATCCAAGATAAATGTGACAAATGCAGGAAATAGACAAATCAGAACCAGACAGCGAGGTAGAGGCCTGCAAGGTTGCTGAAAGTAATAGGCAGCTTAAGATTCCCACGCCATTTTTTAACATATATCCATGGCAAAATTGCAGCTTCAGGAGATGCGCGTCACTGACCGGGGCTACACGTGACTGGCTGAATGTATCTTTCAAGGTCATGACATTTGACCGCTTAATAATATAACTAATTCTGGCGAGATAAACAACAGCTTTAAAGTCAGCAAGAGCACTACACACACGGCTGGATACTTGATGAATAGGAAGACTTTACAGGAAAGACAGAACTGACCCGGTATCAAATGCTATCGCCATTTTCATCATAAATCATATTTCATATTTCATCATATTTCTTCCATTTCTTGTGGAAGACCCACTGTAGAGGGTCTCATATCTAGAGAGAGAAAAAAAAATCGTAGCTCTGATAAGCAGGAATATTTTCCAGGATATTGAAACCAACTGCTTGAAAGAGTCTTTTTTTTTTTTTTTTTCTCCTCGTTTTTCAAGGAAGGAATATTGTATTTTTATTGCCACAGAATATCCAAAAGGACATGTTGTGCACTCAGATGCCAATGCAGTCAGACAGTGCTCTCAACAGAGATGTTAGCTGTGTCCTCCTGTGCTACTGTGTGGGAATTGGAAACAAACCTGTTTTTTAATTCTTTCTAAAAAATACTGTCTTATAGCATGGTGTCAGAAGAAGTATGATTTCAGACATCAGAATGTTGGGGCCTTGGAGGTTTTGCAAGAATATGAGGAACTGAGGTAATGGGATTCAAGGTCACCCAGAGAAGAAGAAAGCATTCGTGGGCTGTTTTAGGGGGACTAAACCAGTCACAACATGGGCTTCGGCATCAGAAGCCTGATTCAAGACTTTTTCACGGATATATTCACATAAACACAAGGATTCAAACTGAAAATTCTAATATGTATTTTTTAATATCTATTTTAGATAGTTTGGTAAAAGATTAGTGAAGGAGGCTTGAAAAAACGTTAACTTACTACATGCACAGCCTGGGATGCTGGTAGTAAATATGAGAGCTGACTACCAGCTCGTGCCAAAGCAGCACTAGAGGCAGCACAGACCTCCTGAATTAACCTTGTTTGTCCTTGAAGGGAGATTTTTTTCTCCTGTAATTTTCCTGAAATTGTGAAAACAGCCTTTCTAGAAGGCTATGAAAGGTTGCATCAACGCCATATGCAGGGCAAGATCTGATGGGTGAGCCAGCTCTCGCTTCCAGGCTCAGGTTTTCCACAAAGCTGGTGAGCATGTCCATGTGCTCGATTACGAGTTACATGTGAATGCAAAGCTAGACCAAATCAGTATAAAATAAATCATATTTTTGATCTACATAACATACCAAACACTGGCATGCATAAAACTATATTTGTAGCATACAATTCTATTTATATTAACAAAAAGTCAATTAATGATAACATAAAACATTGTCTCTAACTCTGCACGTTCACTTCCCAACCATCTAATCTGGAAAACCAAGAGCCATACAAGCAGCATGGATTGTTTTAAAAATATTCCCATGCAAGCAAAACATATACACCACCTCAAATGCCAGAATTTCAGCCAGCATGATCTTCTCAGCCCTAGGATACTTGCCTTGTGGGATAATACAGGATGTTTTCCCCCACTACAATAAATATAAAGGACTGTTTTCAGAGCTGAGCCTTCAGGCACCTATTTCATCATGGCTACAGTCTGCAAAAACATCTTTTACCTTATAAAAATATATAATTTTGAAAAAAATATATATTTTATAAATATATTCAACAGTCAATAAAATATATTGGGCAATATATTTAAATATAATATATGAAACATATTAAATAATGTAATATGTTAATTATGGTCTAACATTTAAAATAATTGTGCTTTATATTAAATTGACATGATTGTAGACTTAGGCCTATCAGGTGTAAGCAAAGCTATCACTTTCTTTTGCAGCAAATGATAGATAGGATTATGTCCATATTGTTTTTGGAAATTATTCTAAATAAGATTTCTGATCTTTCTGATTGCACTGTTCTATCCTTACTCATTATTTTCAGAAGATATCACACCCAGGTAAGTTGGATGATATATTGATGTACGCCAGCTTTAAAAACCTTTCACATTTTTTTTCTTCAGTTTTAAAGAGCTAATTTTACTCCTAGGTATGTATTTGTAGCAGAAATGGGTTTTTTTGCCTTTTTTGTTTGTTTGTTTTGTGTTCTCTTACTTTTGGGAAATTCTGTGATTAAGCTACCAGATATTGTGGAGACAGTCTGAACTCATTCACAACCAAATATATTCATTGGTTTAAAATATATCCTCCCTTTCAATCTCAAATATCAGACTGAGCAGTTTATATTCTGAACTGTTCTGCAGATAAATCATAATCTTTCCACATTGCTCTGTTACCAGAGAGAAGATTGAAAGTATGAAGTGGATAGAGTGAAAATAACACACAGTTATTCATCAAACTTCAAGTTAGAAAATGAGAATGTTAACAAATGAAGCACATGAGATTCCCCTTTTTGACCTCAGATGAACTCAAACATAAGCCTTTTTGCTGCAACTTTCAGAGCTAAGAAAAAAGCTTTCTGGCAAGTACCTAATAAATCCTTGTCTCAACCTTCTTCTCTAATGAACTGCTGGCATGTTCCTCTCTTCTATTAGATCCTTGTCTGCTCCCAATTTTCTGAACAATATCAGAAGTTTCTCAAGTAGTTCGGAAAGCTAAAAACGAGTAGAGAACTTAATGTTCCTCTCATCACATTGAATCAGCAATGGGCTCATGACAGAATTTAATATATAGTACTCACTTTATCCTCCAACCCTGAATCTCTGATAGCTGTTAAAAATCAGCAGGGACCTGAACCCAGCACATGTTACTGGGAGTCTGATTTAATGTATGTGTATTCACGCTCCAAACCGACAGCTACCCTCAAGAAACAAGCTAATACTCGTCCTGAGTAAGAGTGACCGAGTCTGTACTTACAGGCAGCTTGGGATCTTAGAAGGCATATTCCTTTCAAAAGATTTTCTATACAGCCCATCAGTTTTGTCCAGATATTCAGTCTCTCTGGAGAAGACATCGATGTTGACCTTTGCAGGGCACCGTGCAGCACAGGGAGCAGGGTTCTGATTTTTACAGCCCTGTGCTGCTGCACAGCAAACAGAACTAATGGGCCAGGTTTTTCAATTAGTCCAGCTACATTACAGACATTCACAAAAAGCAACCAGATAAATTCAGCAAGCATGAGGAGGCTGAGTCAGACACAAGCCTAATGCAAAAGCAGCAGGTCGAGTTTGTTGAACAGAGGTTGAATCTCCAGCAAGCCTTGGCCTAGGCTTTTGTGCTGCATAACAGCTAAGAGATACCTTGGGGAATATTTTCCTGTCCTGAATAGGAGGATAAAAACAACCCGGGGAAGAGAAACCACAACTCTCTGAAAATCAGCCAGTTAGCAACTTCTCTCAAAAACACAAGAAAACAAACAAACAAAAAATATATCTGATGACTCTTTTGGGTGCTGCTTTAATAGCACATATACCCGTTCAGTTTGTGTTGTTTATCAGAAAATTACCTTGGAGAACTGGGAAAATATCTGATTGGGGAGCACTAAAGAGTTATTACAGAGCATCAACTCCTTTCTAAGTTGGTCTAAATCTCAGGGTTCACTGTCAACGTGGGATGAAAAACTTTCCTAACAGCTTAAAGTAGATTAAAAGCTTTTATGGCTCATAAGAGTTATGGCAAGGAAACAGCCCAAACTCTAAAACTTATTAGCAAACTAAGTCAAAGTAACTTCTTTGTCCAGGATGTATTCTAACTCCCTGCATGATTTCAAATATTCTATACCATCGTAGTGTTCATTAAGCAAAAGTTAAAACTAGATTTAAAATTAATTGCATTACGTAGATACCCACATAGCCTTCACATAACATTTTTTGTGGTTCTACATAGACTTTGCCACACCTTGCACAAAAACTATCTCTGAAACTCTAATTTAATTATGGAGAGAGAGATTATAAGAAGAATGTGACTAAGTTTTTTTGGTTTATTACACAGCTAAATAATTTATCAGATTGGTTTTATCCACTTTTTTTTTTTTTTTTTTAAATCTTTTATGCACTTCTACTTGGGATGCACATAAACATTATCTGACCTTATATAGGAACAGCATCTTCTATTTTATTTTTTTTTAAGCTCCAACTATTAAAAATAGTATATTGATCAACTTGCAAACTGTCATGAGCATTTTAAATGAAAGTAGTTTGGGAACTGTTTCATAAATCCACATAAAACCATGTTTCATCCAACTTAATTGGAACATGCATGACAGCCAAGACTGTGCTATTGACCCATGACACACTCAGACTATTCCCTAGAGCAAAAAGCTAGTATTGCAAAGCCTTAAGTCATTTGGTTTCCATTAAGACTTTGTAATAAACAAAGTTCTGATCACCTACTTCAATTCCCTGTTTATTGAGGCTCCTTATGGTAACTAGGTTAAAATACAGCTTGAGTACAGCTCAGAAAGCTAAACTGAGAAGATTTTAATTCTATAAGCCCTCAGAACAAAAATTCAGCCTAGCACATAGTCTACCTTGGTCTCTATAGCACAGACAGATTTGGATGTTGTATATTGGGAGTTAAAATCCTGCTTCCTCCCCTCATAGTGCTTTTTTAATATTCAACTGTAATAAATCCATCAGGCATAATGTATACTGTAAGAATGCTCTAGCTACATTTCTGCAAGGCATGAAGGTAATTTTTTATCTGTTTGGCAGATTTCGTAAAACTACTTGCATCATAGATTAGGTAAGGGCCATAGTCTCTCTGCAAGGGCTAAAAGCTCATGGGAGGCAAAGCAGCAGAGTCCCTTCAGATGAGATATACCTTCCTAAAAGTCAATCAGGCAAGTGAAGTTTCATTATTTGCTCAATTCTCAGGATGTATTGGTCAGGTAGAATATCACTAACATATATATTAACATCTATTGACTTAATTTTTCCTAATTACTTTGCTATGTGGAAAAGCAACAATTGGCAATTGGTATTTGATCCATTTGACTATTCTTTCCAGTAACGGGAACTTTGGCATGAGGCCAGAGGAAACATGTGAGAAGCTGAGGAGCAGATCTGATGCTGCTTTCCATGTAAGGCTGGTCAAAACACATCTGGATTCACTTATGTCAGTAGAGTTGCAGTGGGTTACGCCAGCAGAATGTCAATGCTTTGGTGGTGAGAAGGACACAAGCAGGAGGAAAAAAATAAAAAAAAAAAAAAAAAAAGAATTTTGCCCATTTTTCTCATTATTTACAGCAAACCTAGAACTCTCCAGAAAGATGATCTATAACTTTATTGCCTATAAGTAGATACACATTTTGCTGTGCATCATTTGAAGTCTCCATTACATCCCTCACCCCGCTGCTTAGGCACAGAGAATACTAATCCTATGTAAATGACTGACTCCACAGGACCATTTTTCTGGAGCTATTGTGAAAAGCTTGTGTGCTTATTAGTTTCCCTAACTTATATGTTAACAAACAAACAAACAAACAAACAAACAAAAAAAAAGAGACATTACAGGAAAAGGAATGTAAAAAACCTGTTCAGAGTGAGGAATGTTTTTAGAAGGACTTCACTTGCCTAAACATGTCCATCCAGCACCAGCTGGAAAGCTGTGGCTTACGTGAGACAGTGGACAGAACAGGAGCGCTCCGCAGAGGGAAACCAGCAAGATGCTCTAGGGAATCTTCATCGGCTCCATTCACAAAAATTGCTCTATCCTGACCCGCTTGGCCGTCTTCAGCAGGAACCTGCAGAACGGGGAGAGCAACGCGGGGAGTTGTGTGGCTGCAGACGGGGAGGAGGGCACAGGAGGACATGAATTCCTCCACAACAAGCTTTCGCTTGAAGAACAACAGGTGCTGAAGGGTCGTAAAAATTGTGTAGAAAGCTCAAATGAATACAAGTGCTGTGAATATACTGTGATGTTTGTCAGCATTGTTTTGCAATGAGTCTATCTTCATAAATATTCCTTCTCAGCGAGCATAGCCTCTTCATCAAGAATTAAATATTTAATCCTGTCATGACTGAGTTATGAGCATTTATGGGCTGACCTTCCAGTAAATGGCCTGTAATAAAGCAATACCACAATATCATTAATCTAGTATGGTCAGGTGGCGTCCCCATCACAATAATTTGCATTTCTCACTGTGCAGTGGACCAGGTGCATGGTTTCATGGTTTCAGGATTCAGACCATCTCTGAACTACATTATCATTATGCAATATTAGAGCTAAAATATGACATCTTTAGAAAATCAGATTTTAAATACAGGCTAATTTAAGGTCAGCTGAGAACTTTCAGTGCAATGGCACATGTTTAAATCTCTTAGTTAAAAAAGCAACAGCTCCAAGCCAATCTTATATTTAAATCAACAGCTCCAGAATGGAGACATAGAACAGAACCTGAGGTAAGTATTAATGTGCTGGGGGATACAGTGCTCTCCATAATTTTGACCCTGTATGATATATGTGGTGAATATCATGAATAGGCAACAAGAGCTATAAAAGCAGATAATTGCATAGATAGAGCAAAACAAGTGTCTCTAATTAGAAAACTCTTGATTTCTGAGGGAAAAAAATGCACAAAATAAAACATAAAGCTCCAACACATAACTGAAGAAGAATTAGCGCTTATAAGCTATGAGTGTAGAAACACAATAACACATTCGGAGAACAGGCATTCCTGTGTTTCCTCTTTCCAGTATAAAGGAAATAAAGGCTCCTTAGAGGAATTGTGAAGTTTAATTATGAGATGATAGGAAATGTAACTGGGAAAATATTTGTTAGAGTAACATACATTAAACTAGGCTTTTTCATTCAGTTTTAAAAGCTTGTGACTGGCCTTCTGTTCATTCCGTATTACAAGTATTTTAACTATTCTCTTTGGAAGTTAAAATGCCCTTTTTGACCAGAAAATAAAACAGCTTTTGCATGTTTCATATTACAGCTGATCTAAACATCCCCAGGAATCTATTTCTTTTCTTGATACTTATACTCTGACTTGGCAGGAGGAATTCATAAACAATTAATATTTACAGCAATTAATATTTACACAGAATCCACTAGGTATCTATCAGAATGATGATTTTATCACTGGAGATAATTAATGAAGAGATATGAGTCAGGCCTGAGAAATACTATATATACATATATATATATATATATATATATGTAAGTAATTAAAAAGCTACCATAAGATAATTTAGAAGTAAAGCTTAGAATGTGTTAGAGGTATGAATTAGAAGTCTTAAGGTCGTGAACACAACCTTACTAATTCCCAATTCTTTAGCCTAGAATATTTTAACAACATCAAGAACATAGAGGTAATTGCCTTGAGGGGAATGTATGCACGGAAGAGGGAGATTCATAGGTCATTAAATATTTTACACAAGATTGTTTGCTGATAGTGAATATAAGAGCTAAAATCTCCTGTGGAAAATGCAGGTCAGCTTACATGTTTTTAAACGAAACCAGTAGGTCAAGAATTTCCTACCGCAGTTTTAACTGTTATTAAAATAAATATATTTGTTAACCTCCAATTGCATAATATCATGTCCAGTTTGATAGATTTATTAGAAAACTTTCCAAAAGCAACTTCATTGCAATTTCAATAGTGTGAATGGAAATGGTCTCACACTCTCTGTCATCCTTGCTGAGTTAATTTCCTTTTTCTTCAGATCTGTTTATTTCAATTTCCACTAGTTATCCTGCCTCCATCCTCATTCTCTATGTTATCACTCTTACTGAAAACCAAGTTACTTATTTCTTTACTTCAGGGGATTTATCTTGATTTTTCTAATCTCATCATCATCATCAAAGCAGAGAGATCCTTTTTATCCCATGACTAAAGAATTATTTTTATCTGTTTTAATTTCCGTCCTAAAGCATAACTGTGTTTGTCTTTTGAAAGTTATTACTTAATCTGATAGTCTCTCACCTTTAAGATATGGCTTTTTGGACATATCTCTTCCCTTATTCTCTGTAGTCTGTCTGTTTATTTCTAATATCCTTTCCGAGATGGTAAATCTTCCGTTTAGGATGGCACATTTTCCCCGAGGGTTCCCTCATCTGCTGCCCCCTCCACCCATCAGGCAAGATATGTTTTTATCGATTTTACGCTCCTGCTACACATACTTGCTGCACGTCACTCCTAACAGTCGCCCATCACTAAGTTTCCCGACTTAATCAAACATTCTAAAAGAGAACAAAGAAAAGATGTAAAATGCACTCTGTGAAAACAAAGCTAAACAAAAAAAAAAGAAAAAATAGAAACAGTGTCTCTTAACAAAACAGATTTTGTTCCTTGTTTTTCCTTTAGCCATGAGTCAGTACAAAATATTAAGATTTTTTTTATAATAATTAAATAATTACATAATTTTGCTTTCGGGCTTGATATTTTCTTCCAATAGAAAGATATTTACAGTGCTTGCATCACATGTTAAATTGGGCTTGTGAAAAGACAAGTGACAATTCTTGTATTGACAGAATTTATCATCAAATGCTAAGAACAGAGGTACACATACCTTTGTATTTTTCCACTGTGCCAGCTAAAATAATATCTTCACACTAAACAGCTCCTCCTCCAGGATAAGGACAGCAAATTGCACCAGAGAAGAAAGAAAAAGAAATAAAGAAAATTTTCCTTAATCCTCCAGAATTAAACACCAAAATGCACATTTAAAAAACCTTGTCCAGCTGATAGAAGGAAAAAAAAAATACATGCTTCACAACAGAAGAAAGGGCAGATGTATTTCAGCATTAAATAATGCCAGTTTGCTTGCCTGACACAATGTCCACAAACCAACTGTTTCAAATCTGCACTGGACTGATGTGCCTCCTCCAACCAGGCAAAACCACTTCCCTACTATGGCTAGGTTCATTTACCCCCACTTTTCAGGAGACATGTGATATTTGAAAATTCTCTCATTGACTTTACTAAGTCCTTCATCAGGCTCTCCTTTGAGGCAGGGAAGGCTATTCCAATTTCCATCTGACTGTATCATTGATTTCAGCAGTTACGGTAGTTTGAGCAAGCTCAGGTTCTCCATGAACCATGTTGTCCAACAAAACATATTTTTCAAAAGCCTTTCCTCTCTCAAGCCGCTGAAACAAACAAAAAATTATTTTGTTTAGATGCGTTACTCAGGCACCTGGTAAACCTGTAGCACAGCATTACTTCAAAAGCAACAGGAAAATAAAAGTCATATGAATATGCAGGTTATCATTCCTTTGATTCCAAAATAATTTGAACCGCTGAACTGTACACTGTTTATACAGATCTCTGTCATATGACTTGTATGCTTGAAAACCTTTAAAAGAACTGTTTTTACAACACTGTAATTATTGATATAAACAGTTGAAAGGTTTCATAATCCCCAACACACAGAAATCATAAAGATGGAGCATATTTAATAGCTTTTTAACATACAAAACCACAATTTCACGCCTCAAAGACTAGAGACTGATGATGTTAACCTTTTCACATGTTCTAAAATGCCTGTTTATCAAGAAAGCAGCAAAATGAAACTTCCTCATAGCTTGTACAGGATAATTAGTGCAATTTAATAAGGTCTAAAACACAACAATCAAGTTTTCAAGAAATATAAAACAATCAAGCCTGAAGTCTTTTTTATGCTTACCGAGCATACCAACATAAAGCTTGCGAAGTCTCATTTGATTAGGATTTCCTAAGTGACTAATGTTACCAAATTGTAGTTCGACACAACTGTAGTTCAAAGACTTTTTAGAGAACCTTGATGTTAAAAACTGTCAAAGCTGGTTTGCTTTCCCATGTGTTGTGGTGCTCGTGGTTGTGCGCCTAAGATCTCCCTTAGGAAACACATACAGCATCACTGCTGCTTGAAAGACAGCAGAGATGCTGAGGCCACGTGTCAATGGTATGATAAAAATTGGACTTTGTCCATTTTATCTCATCAAAAATGGGAGAGTTGCAGTGACAGAATCAGTATTATCAGCCATCAGCACCCCACAAAACTTCACCAGGTTATTCTGCGAGTTTCCTACCAAACAGCATCATCATCTTGGCCACATCTTTGTCATTTCAGACTGAATTAGTGCCTCCTTGTTCCTCATGAGGGGCCAGGAATGACTTGAAATACCAGGCACCTGAAAATGCACACAGCTGTTGTGCTGGCTGGAATCCTGTGTTCTGCTCCTCGCAGTCGTCTGGGGAGCTATTCCATTGCAACAGGCAGCCTTTCAAAAGCTGAACCAGCCTCCCCTTCTGCAAAGGGCTTAATCTTTCCATTTGAATTGATAGTCTTTTTAATGGCTTTGTTTCTGGATACTTTAGATACCACTGGGATTCCCTAGATAAAATCTGCCAGACTGCAGCAAGGTATTGCAGAGTGAGACAGTCTGGGACTAACAGAAGCTTTTGTGAACAGAATTCAGATCTTGATATTCTCCCCTTTAGGTCATAGATCCCATTCCATAGCCTTTCTTCAGTATTTTGGTTTTGTTCAAATAAAATATACTGAATAGCGCAGAAGTGGAAAAAGTGATTTTTTTTTTTCATTGCTATTACTTTTAATGTTATACTTGACTTTTTAGTACAATTCCATCTGACTTGAATTAACAGAACATCATCTCTGTATTTTAAAGTAATATTTATATGTAGGAGTACATTTGGGAAGATTCTGCAAATTCCTTTAAACATTCATCACACTGTACAGCAACTCCTATCAATTGTCAGCTCTACTGATCTCAAGTCAAAGTAAAAATTGCCTTCCTCCTCCTCTCCCCTGCCACCCCCTGCCATTTTGCTAAGATACAAACACATTTCTGAGAATATGCCTTGCAGAAATACTTCCCTCTAAGGGAAGATTTTAGGATTTTGTCCCTTTTTTAGATATTTGCTATAAAAATAAAACTTTATACCTTAAGACACAAACAAATACACCTCCATGAAGTGATGAAACTGCAAGGGAAATAGGATATAAACAAAAATATATATCTATGATGGTATTTATTTCTGATACTTTGAACTCCAGTATTACTACATGAACACCTCAAAGTGAAGCTAGTTAGAAGCAGAATAAAACTTGCTATCATTCTATTATCACCTCTCAAGGGAAAGAAGGCCCAGAAGAAAGAAAAGTGAGACATTATAGAGCATATGATTTTGTATTGCTGCAAATTTTAAATTTGAAAGATCAGAAACACTTTAGGCTTTTGGTCATTTTTAAGAAAGAAATGTCATCAACTGAGCAGCTGTTAACTTGAGGCTCCTACAACACTAGCAGCCCTCCTGCCACTTCCTCAAAGCCCTTAAATGCTCTGCATCGGTTCAGCTGATCTTTGCAACAGGCTTGCTAGTTTTAGGCAGAATATATTTAGAACTTGTTTTAACAAGAAAATTGCAGTTTGCTCTGTTTCTATTTATGAAGAACAAACATGCAGCCACCCGGCCCTGAATGTAAGACCTGATCTCTAAAATCTTGTGTACCTTATAAGTCTTGACAAGCAGAAACTGAACGAGTTAAAACAGATTTACAGGCATTCTCTAAAATCCGTATCTGCATTATTCCTTTGGGAAGAGATGTGCCCTGAAAAGTCACAACAGACAAGAGGAAGATTTCCTTTCAAAGCTTTTTCCTCTACAGTCTCATTTCATGACATCTCCCTGACAATACTCATGGATCATACATGCAATGGAAAGCAAGGAGCACTGCAATAACACAAAGTCATGCTGGTTAGCTCGTGTCACCAGCCTGCACAGATCAATCCAAGTTAGCTGGTCTCGGGCAGAAATTAAGTCTCTTCTATGTTCTGCTAAATGATTTCAACCTTTTCTCTACAACCTGACTCATAATCTGAGCCTGGAGGGGAAAAAAAAAAAAAAAAAAAAAAATGCAGTAAAAACAGCCCCTCACATAGAAGCATTTTAAATCCAAATGTCGAGTGTTCACTTTATACCACTTTCTCACTTACAAATTACCTATTACCCCTTATCCTATGGTATTAGAAGCACCCCAGGTGCACAGACTTCATTTAGGTACAGATAACGGCTTCCCTGCTATTCAAAGTTCCCTGCCACTTTAAAGCTAGTTCTTTTAAAAACAATTAGATCCCCAAAACATTATTTAGACCAGCAAAAAAAGACTATAATCACAGAAGGAAGTAATTTAGAGGATCATTATAACATGAAACTGCAGAGATATTCCTGTATTTTTACACTACTCCATTAAGAGGTTCTGACAGGGAACTGCAGGTCAAAAGTAATTTTTCAATGCAAAAGAATTGACTATTCAACTGCTATTGTCAAGGGGGCTTTTTATTAGTTCCCACAGGATGAAAACCTGTCCTTTTAATATGGTGTTGCTATAAAATCCTAAATAAAAAAATACCAGACTATGGCCTGTTGGACAGACAAGACCATATCCAATGCCATTTCTTATTCAGATTCTCCAAAAGGAAGACACAAAGGATAGCTGATCAAGTGTTGTCTGTCAAAGGGAGATTTACACCAAAGCCTTTTGTTTCCACTGTAACACTCATGAATAAAATAGGATTTGAATGACAAACAACATGTTAAATCGATACTATAATTAGCTGAGCTCAGTTAAAGAGCTTATAGTTATCACTTTGAAACATTTATTCTCCCAAATAAAGACCTCCCCAAGTGCCAGCACATTCAATACCAAATATCTAAATGGCAAAATAAATTCTGTCATTTTTTAAAGCTTTTTGTCTTTTTACAATAGACTGCTGCTCAGACAACATAATTCTTTCTTCACAAAATTATGTAAACTTTTAAAAAACTTTTTAACAGCTTCCCTGCCTTCACTTCATATTTATTAGCATTTTTTCTATACAATTTAAAGAACTTACCAAAAAATAAATACATTAAAATTCACTGTTTCAAAAGAGAAAAGTCACACAAGTTTCTAAAATATGTCTGTATGGTCAATATCAAATCTGGCTTCATGAAAACTTATAAAGCTTGACTTTCCCCTCAAAAGCATAACATCCCTCACAAAAGAACCCAACCGACAGTGCTTATAAACACTATTCTTACAACCAGTCAAACCATTAACGTTACATGATTATTTCAACAATTTCTACAGTTGTCCAGGCTTTCCTTGAGACCGTTGGCAAGGCAGAGCTAAAATGCTGTGGGTAAAGGGGAATCCAGGTCAGAAAATTTGCTCTTGAAATTCTATTATAATTACATTTATAGCTTTTTACTAAAATTAAAAAATGCAAAGATAATGAAATTAAAGTAGGCATATAGGCAGCTCATAAACTGAAATAATTGCCTTTTTATATATATATTGAAAATATTTACAAGAATAAAAGGGAAAGACTTAGTTCCATATTTAAAATTTCTTATAACTTCATTTTTCCCAATGAAAAGTGTTCTGTCAACCAAAATCATGCAGTAGATCTTCAGTAGATACAGCCTCTTATAGCTCCGCTGACAACAGAACCAGTTATATGAGGCACCAAAGACACTCAGATGAAGCAGCACTGAAATTCCTTGCATTTCTCCTACAACCTGACCTTCAGTCAGTTTGCAGGCAGGCTAAAATCAATGCAGAATACCATATGGCTCTTATGCTTAGAATTAAGTTAACTATGAGAAACAACACGTTTTTTGATTTAGCTATTGCAGTGTTCTAGTTACTGAAGCCCCCCTTCTTCAGGCTTCTCTGGTTTTTCCTTCCATGCCAGGGCCTACTGCAGCCATTTAGCAGGACAATTGTTTTCCAAGGACATTAACTAAAGACTTTCATTGCTCATGTTTTGATTATTAGCTCATTAATAGTGCAGTCTCCTTCACAGAAAATCATTTTATGTTCTAATCATCTTTTCCAGAAGCATCAGCTGGGTCATTGTGAGTTAATTCAAATCAATGTCCACAGAGTTTCTAATTTTCATTTCACACTTGATAACCTTAGTGTCTGCTTGGGAAATAGTTCTACTGAAATACCTTTATTAGATATTCTTGGGAAACATTTAGCCTTCCTGAAATCATGTCTTAAGAGGGCTGCAACAGGAACATATACCACGATTTTGTAGCACAGTGCCTAAAAGTTCCAATCCTCCATTTTGAAATACTTTGCTCTAAAAATTCCTAAAGGCTTACAACAAATAAATTAAGAGCAACACTGTATTTTAAGAAAGAAATAAATGCCTGCATTGCTTTGCACACACAGTTGAACTATCCAGAGACATTCAACCTCACAGATTTGTTTACCTACTGAGAAAAACTGTTGGAATTTAATTAGGATCTGGTGAAAGAGTTAATGAACTCTTTCAACTATGTCAAGATATTTTCTTAGTGTTAAACTACACACTAAAATTTTCCTTCCTAAGAGAGTTTTTGCAATAAAAACAGCTCTGATACTCCTTAAACCACCATGCAAGACACTCAATTTTTATCTCGGTGTTGCCTCTCCTCTGTTATTTGTACATTACAAGAATAGGGAATGATCCGAGTAAAGTTTAACTGAAAAATTTACATTTTTGAAGGACACTGAGTCTTTCCTCTAAATTTCATTTCTTGTCTCCCAATATTCTAATCTACAGGTGGGGAAGGTACAAAATTATATTTTCTTTGGTTGTATAAGCCTGAAGTTCATACCTTTCTTTTTCTGGATGCATCTTCAGAGTTCAGAAGCCCCATCTTTATATGGTGGTTGAACAATATTTACCCTACCACATTTTTAATCTTTCAAGAAACTCAGGAAAGTAAGAAAGTCTAACCTCCAGTTTTGCTATTTTTCCTTTAAAGCAAGACAATTCTATTAAAGATTCAAGATGGTAGCACATAGAGTTTGCACCAACTCAAGCCCAAATGCTCATGCATGGGACATTCCTTACATGAGTAAATCCGCTCTCGAGTGTTTTAAGGTAAAGTGCTCTACCTTCAAACCCGCTACCTTTTAGGCAAAGCCTTGTTATACATAAGATCTCACATCCAGCCTTAGCATTTGCATTGTGTCATATTTGTCCAGAGTCTGTGAGGAGACGTGTTACAACCAGCACACACGGTGATGGTTGTACCATGCCTCTAAAACTGAGCAAGTCAGGCTGATCACATACATTGCTCCCTTCAGCACAGCTTACTGCCTGCGTTCTTTCATGAAATAGGCACTTCTCCACAAGCCAGAAAGGGGAAGGCAGTATCACCCAAAAACCTAGTTTAAAAGAACTCCTCCTTTTCTTCCTTTTTATTTAACTTGGCTTCAATGTCATAACCCTCCTATCAATCCTGCAAAGAATTCTTCAAACATCCATAAAGATACCTGTTTTTGTTCTGTTTTAAAAACTTAGAAATTACATATTAACAATTTTCTACCTACATGCACAACTTTGCACAAAATCATAAGGAGATCAGAAAAAAAAATCTGAGGTTATTATAAAATTCCTGTCTTACTGTTAAGCAAGTGGGCATTATTTGAAAGCGAATCCTGGGAAACTGAAAGGTGAAACAAAAATAGATAATCATCCATCATCCATCTTTGCTACCTGACTTAAATTACCAAAATTAAGTGTGTGGATCAAAAAGTTCAGCTCCTGCTGGCAGCAGATAAACTTGATGCTCACAGACAGAGAATTGAAAAGCCCAGGGTGTTGTTTGAATGGCCTCTGAGAAGCAGCTTCGTTGAAATGTTGGTTGTTTTGGATACCTGGATTGATCTAATTCTTTACCTGTCCCTTACTTTATACCATTCCTGCCAAAGTCACTTCTAAAACAAAGAAATATAATTTGTTTACATTAACTCTATCTTTACATTTCCAGACAAATCTTTAATTATTCAGTGAGAGTCTGCTACTTCAGACTCAGCCAGTTAAGAACACTGGTTTGGATCTGAGACTGCTCGACAGTTTTATTTTCCCTGAACAGAAGAATTATGACTTTATTTAAACATTGTTGGATCTAGAATCATTTAGTTATCACAACAACAAAATGCATTCATGGTTTTGCACCCAAATAGCCAGCTGTTACAAATTTAGTTAGTGCTTAAAGCAAAGAAAGAATCAGTGCAAGCTGATTTATTATTGTTGTCCTCTATTTGTTTTTTCAACTTTGAACAAACATTATATTGCTACATGTTTGGCTGATGCTCCAGTATGCTAACTGTATGTATTTCACTTGCCTTCCTACTTTATTTTTCCATAGTTCCCATTGTTTCCTGTAGTCTAACAATCCTTGCTTTGCTTTGCTCTTTTGTGATCACTCGTACATTTTTTAAAAAATCAAGTGCATTGAGCCTTTAGGAAATATTGTATCTTTCTTCTGCTCTGTGTAACCCTTTCCTTTGTGCTGCTTGAAACCTTTGAAATATACTCCTTGCTTGAAGAAACATGTGCATCTGCTCAACTGCAGCATGAAAAATACTTTGGCAAGAATCGCTTTATTGATTTTCACAATCTTCTCAATAGCACGTGTACAAATGAACTATACTAATAATATCACTAAGTAATATCATATGTTTTGACATATAACATTGGCGAGAGTCATGTATTACTGTGCTACTTGCATTTGGCTTCAAGATTATTGGCAGAGCAATCAAATGCACACTTTGAGTCTTCAAGATGAAACTGAACAACTGCCAAGAGAAACACATCCAATTGTACTCACAACGCATCATGAGATTAGGGAGCCAAAAGTGCAGTAACAAGTTTGCCCTGCAGGTGGACATAAGGCATCCAGTTTCAGTGCCCAGAGCTATGAAAACTCAATGGACATGTTTTCAGTAAAAGTATTTTGCCTTTGCAAGCAAGAAAGCATAAAAGACAACACCAGTACAGCAGAAAGTGAGAGCAAGCAAAAACAGAAACAGCTGGCAAACTGGAAGAGATCTAATGCAATCACCCCCTATACATTATGTTCTCTCTATATATGTTCTCTGCTGAATTTTATTTTTAACGGGCATATCAGACATCTGTCTTGATATCAGCTGTCCCCATGGCTCTGACTGCCATTTCCCTCCTTTAACTATGGACATATTCTGCAGGGCCTGAAGGGAAGATGCAATAAATTCTCTGCTCATACCATAGCAAAAATATCAGCGCTGTAAAGAAACATCAAGCATATCTATGCATATTACAGAAAACACTAGCATCCTCAAATGCATCACTTGCAACCTGCACATCCCATTGCCGCAGTAAGTTACTGAAAAACGTGCCACCTACAGCACTTGCCTGCAAAATGAGGGAGATGTTCCTAATCAGTTAAGTCTAAGGGAGAAGCCCACGGTCCCTTGGGGCTTTTATTAGCATGTAACAAATTGAGTATTTCTTTGAAGGCCTGACCGAGCTCTCCAAATGAGCTATATGGTGAAATTCCTTTGATTCCACTCAAGTTCTATGCAGCTTCTGAAAAAACCATGGCATATATAAAGTGTTTCTCTTTAACAACTCCATAAATTTCTCACAGTATTTCTTCACAAGCCTTAACAGGGAAATATTCAGTTTTCTTCATACAAGAGTAGAATACACCAGAAAACATGTAATGACCCTGCGTGTGCAGGGGGGTTGGACTAGATGATCTCTAGAGGTCCCTTCCAACTCTAAGCATTCTATGATTCTAATATTACCAAGATACAGGATAATACAACACAATGGGTTAAGGAGCAGAGACTCCCTGTGTAGTAGCAGCTACTTTAGAATTGCAGTCTTACAGAAAATCTAAATTTCTTCAAAACAAACCAAACTAACTAGGAAACACAGCCACGGGGGATCCTATTTTGCAGAAAATGTTTCACATATCATTATTAATTGTAAAATTTCTCCTATTTAAAAAATAAAAAAGTCTCCTTAATGCAAAGAAAGCTTGGGGTTCAGGGAATAAAATTGATTTATCTTTTATTTGTAGAAAGAAAGACTGTTTTAAGAGAGCCAAGGAAAATAGAAATCCTTTAAGTACCTATAATATAAACACATAAAAATAAATACTATATGGTGAAGCAGCACTGAATGCAGAAACTTGTTGACCATTCTCATGACACAATACTTGTGAGTTTGTTTCCTCAGCAATCCTCTCTTTTAGCAATAGTGTGCAACAAAAGATTGATAAATTGATTTTTCTTGGTTTTGATATGACTTTTTTTTCCTGAACAGACTCTGTTCAAGCACATTTTCAGTTTCGCAATATGGGAAGTCTATCGTAGAGATGCACATAAGTAGTACCAGCACAAATAGACTGATCCCATGGGGTCAGCAGTTAAAATAAGCAGCATTATTCAAACTGCATCACACAGTCCCTGAAGAGAGTATATAGAGCTGAGGGGAGGCAGGGACAGCAGGCAGAGGAAACCTAAGGGAGCAGCAGATCCCTCCCCAGCTGCAAGCTGGGCCCAAGGCCACAGGGACAGTGACTTAGGCTGCAGGTGTTCCCATGAGGCAGAAGCTCCTAACTAACTTTAAGTGCCTTTTAACTGCTGGCAATTTTCTAGATTCTTCCAGGTCAGTGGGTTATTTATTATGGTAGCCAGAAGTTACACCCTATTTCTCAGTAAAGGCGCGCTGGACTCTGAATCCTGACAGCAGGCAGGTAAGCCAAGATTTAACATTCAACATGTAGAAAACCCTGGGACCAAGGGGGACAAGAAGCCTGGCTTGGAGGGCAGTCATGGGGACAGTAAACTCATTTTCTCATGGAGCATGAAGAGACCAGAAGAGGGGTCTTCTCTCCCTTTTGCATTTCAGTCCATGCTGTTCCCGTGTTTGAGGCAGGGCCCGTACAGGGCAGGGGACCTGCTATGCTTCCTGCAAATGCAGAGAATTTCTAATTCTAATCTATTCTATTATCTAAAACTATTTCTAACAACTTCTGTTGACTTCAAAATCTGTAACTCTCCTTGGGTTGGAGTAGATGAGAGGGGCACTCTGAAACCAGAGCTAAGGCAAGACTTCTGGAAACTCTTGCATCTGGAAACTCCTGCTTTTAGCATCACTCACATCAGCTCACAGGAGAAGAGTTTTAGTTTTTGGAGGAAAACAAGCTGTAAATCATAATAGTTTCCACAGGCATTAGCCAGACATTGCATTTCCCAAAGAGAATATTTATTTTTCAAAAAAGACCAAGCTGTAGAGGGAAATCAAGCTGGGTATCTAGCTTACAATATTTTAGGTTTTCTGCAGCTGAGAATAAAAGGATACTAATTATCTGAGTAGGTGTTGTTTTTCTTCTGAGTGATAAGGAAAACAGCTGTGTGCAGAGCAAGTAATGAATATATTCTCTTGGCAGAGCACTCTGTGCTCTTACTGCAGTGTAGAGATAGAAGGTTTACAAAATCGACACTAGCACAGGGAAAACAGCAATTCAGCATAAAGAATTTCTTTCAAATGTTCCTCAAGTTAGATTCAGTTATATACATAGGCATTTAACCCTGGAAACATTTATTTTTACTTTCATACAAGGCAAATATGAATATTATATCTGAATAAGAAAAGCTAAACAGCCGCCAAATCCCAATGACTTCCATCAGGAACTACCACCTCTGAATTCAAGCACTGAACTTATAAACACAATATCTTCTTAATTTTAACGGAATTAAATAAGCTTTTGTGTAAGTTCTTCCTCACATATTTCCCCCCCTGCCCCCTCCTTGACTTTCTGAAAAACTGCATTTCAAACTGAGAAGTTGGCCAGGGAAACCTTATCCTAGATAAGCCCCATTCCTGGAGTTCAAATCAAATAGCTTGAGTCATCTTAGATTAAGTAGGAAATAAGTTATTCATTTATTTTATTTAGAAGATAGCACTGTTATAACTCATCAAGGCATTACAGAAAAAAACAATTCAAACTCAGGTTTCTGGGTAGTGTTAATGGAAACTAAGCAGCATGTCAAATATGGAACAGAATGGGTCCGGGGTGGGTGGGGAGAAAGCAGGAGCTGAGTTTGTGACAGGGAAATTGCTACAATCCTACTGAAATCATTGTGCCACACTAGAAGAAAAGGTTACAGTTTTACTGACGCTGCAGTTAGTGGCTAAACGCTCAGTACAGTACAACAGACCAGACAAAGTAATTTTAAAAAGTTTTTTTTTTTTTTTTTTTTTTTTTAAAAAAATGCACAGTTCAGTTCTTAATATTCAAATGGCTTCAGACAATGCTGATAAATCTCTCCCTGACCTGCAAAAAGTAAGAGATTCCACAGGCTAACTATTAATCATCACTTCTAATCAAATGAAGAATGAGTACTTGAGTAAGTCTGCTGCTCTTCCCTACATTTATTCTTTCAATAACTGTTTTTCCTGGGAAACAATTTACAATGATCTAATTATTCACAGTTCCATTTACAAAGTGAGCTGGAGGCTCCAGGTGGGCTAGTGCTAGCATGTTATTTATTATCTTGTAAGTGCCCCACAAGGCTCTGCCCAAGGAATGGCCATGGAGCCCTCTGCCCACAAAGCCACTAAGAGTCAGGTTCCCTGGGCTGCAACACCGACCAGTGGAGGGACTGCTGCAAAAAGGGGTACCAAAATACATGGAAAAAGCTCTCTGTACTGTTTATTGTCTTACTATAAGAATCCATCCTAGCAAGACAGACCAGTACTTGGAGGCAGCACAAATGAGGTTTTTCACTTATCCTCGCTTACACTTTTTTCTTTATCATGATTTTTTTTTTGTAAATTGAAAAAATTACTGTTACATAATTTAAATGCATCATCTTCTGATTAAATGTTTGTGTCTCTGCAAGTAAATAGTTAATGTGTTATACATGAAAGGAATATCAATTAAATTTAAAGAGGGAACTTGGCAGGTGAAGTGCATACTCAGGCTGAATTTTTATTTTGCAGTTAGGAGCAACAGTGAAAGGCACCCAAAGGTGAACGCATCGGATGACACTGCGTCAGAGCACATTACAGAGCAATCAAACACCCGCACGATTTTGTTGCGTTTGCAGAGCAGCAGCTGCAAGGACAGGAACGGGAAATTGTATTACATAAATTGCAACATGCTCCCAAGTTATTTGAGAGTGCGAGGTGTCCTTAAATGCAGCTAGCATTTCTTGTTCCTTCATACTTACCTGCTTAGAATTATCTGTTTATAAGTAGCCAGTACGTACACAGAGTGGTGAATAGATGTCTGCCACAGTCATCAATCTCGAGTCTCTCAAAGATTTGTCAACCAAACCAACAATTTTGAAAATAATTTTAAACAAGAGAACCTGCACTTTAAGTATTTTTTAGCATTGTTCCTTTCCTCATAATATCTTAAAGTATGCTTTCTAATTTCAGTATGTCAGAAATATTTCAGAATATTCCCATCCTGCTCTACTCACAACCTTTTTAGCTTATTTTCAAATGGAGCAATGAGAGCATCCTGCAGCAGATGTAAGTGAATATTCAGTATCTGGGACAGAAGAGAAGGTGAAAAAAACTGTTTATAGTTAAAAAACAGCTTTCCACAGATGCTAATCCTTTTCCTATTTCAGTCTTTTCCTGAGTTAAACTGTGAAGCAGGACACAACACAACCACCAGACTGAAAAAGTTTCAAGATAATTTGAGTTCAGGCAGCCTAAAGCCAAGGCTTGCCTTACCCATGTTCTCAATCCATTAAAACCACAATGTCGCTTATTAAGAAACTATTTTATGGGGGAGAAAAAAACCTTAGATTTTGGAAACCAAACTGGGATCAGAGGACCCCTGTATCAAATGAACTATATATGGCAAAGAACAGCAAGGCAAAGGAAGCCTAAACATGCAGGAAAGCTCACTGCAGTTCAAAACTAGCCTCAAGACAGAATAGGGTCAGTGCATAAACCTCTGACAAAATGGATTTGGCTAAGGGACTCAGAAACTTCCTAAGGGATCAGCATAAACAAACCTTACCAGATAAATGTTTGTTTTTTTTTTTTTTTTCTTGTACTCTTCTGTTTTTCCCAATGCAAATTCCATTCTTGGCAACCAAAATAAGAAGAGTCCAAATAAAATTATTTCTTGGACAACTGAGACCTAACTTTCTTTACTTTTGCCTAGCTAGTCTCTAGAACAATAAATAGAAAACCTGGTCAGGAAATAGCTTGACCAATCTGAGACCAAATGCAGACTACGTAGACTTATATAATCAACTGAAAGAGCATACATATTCTTTAAGACTGATTGCAACCAAAAGTAATAGTTTCCATGCTCCCCCTAACTTTCTGTTACTGCAGTCCAATAAACTTAAGACCATAAATTAACTATGAACTTGGATTGGACACTGATTTCACTGTAACTGTGAATTCATTCTTTTAACCAGGAGGCTTGCTGTTGAGTGTAAGTATAATGGTTACATGCCAAAGAATGTTAGGATCCCGTATTCTATCCCATCTATTGGCAACTCGAAATTGCCCCTAAGCAGACCTAGATCTCAGACACACAAGGAGCTACATGTAGATCAGCCCTTTTTAATTAAGTGAGGAGCAGACTGAAGGCTTCCTAGCTCTAGCGAATGACAGAACTGAATGCTGTTTTGGTTGCCTGTCAAACCTTCTCCTGCCATTCCCCTGTAATAAACTACAAAGAACAGCCTATTTGTTCTCATACCTCCTCTTTGTTGTTGTTCCTGCTGCATATATTTGATCGATCAGTTTGCTTTGATGGTCCAAATGCTACAAATCTTCCTGACAAATACTGGTAAGAGCAGAACTGCTTTTTCATAAGTAAAACTCCTTGCACAGCTATAAAAGCACTGGAATTGCTTTAGAAGGCAACATGTTTTTCCCTTCAAGTCAGTAAGATCTTATGGATCAACTCCCCTGCTTTCCCCAGCTCCGTCCCAAAGGCAAACGCTGGCTTGATTCTACAGACTAGCTACTTAAGGCAGGAAACAGAGAAACCAATCCCCCCAAATCAGAAAAGACTAATACAATCGAAACTATCATCTTTCAATCTTATGCAGAAATACACCGAAGAAACACATGCCATTACTATAAAGTAGCCAGATAATAGCTTTCTGTCCTACTTCTAGCAATTAATAAAATATGTGATTACTGTAATTTCAGTCAGCTTACTCTGCCTGCTGTTACATCAGTCTTGCAGTTAAATTATGGCTTGTTCTTAACTTACAGAAGTCCAGTGATTTCAGATACTAGGATAGGAGTGGCAACCCACCCCAGACAAAGAAATGATGAGAGACAGGGGAATGTTAAATACAATCAGCAGAGTGAAGGCGGGGGGGGGGGGAAGAGAGAAAAATATAGGATGATGCAGACCAAAATAGCAAAAAGCTCAAGTACCCCTCCTAGCACCACTTGTTAGCCTGTGAGAGAGCATCTCTGGGCCTCTATAAGTTACTTATCCCCAAAGAACTCAGTTTCTGAGCAGAACCCAACACGTTCTGATGTATTCCTCGCACCTCTACTGGTCCCTTATCCACTTGCCCAAGACTTGGTCTTTTAACAATTCCAAGGCCCCCTAATATGCTCTGCACCCAAGGGCAGATACTTGAGTTCAAAGGAGGGAATACAAATTGTTAACAGACCATAAGCGTACCAAACTTGCCACTCTGAATTGCTAGCTTGCCAGTTTTGCTTGCTTTGCTTAATCCTAAAATACACCTTGCTCACAGAAAAAGGCAGATACCTTCGTAGCACGCCAGGGGATACTTGCTTAAGTTCTGCACATACTGGACTGCATGCACCTCTTTGGGAGCTACATAGCTTGAAAATGTTGCTGCTAAACTGAAAATAATTCATGTAACTATATGACAGACATGATGGGACCGTGCAAGGCTGAGTCAACAGGGTTCAAGCCAATTTCATGATTACAGCATGAATGCCATAAGCCAAATAAATCATTTCCATCTGTACTATTCACTATGAGAGGCATCAAATTTCATTAAACTTAGTTAAGCAAAAAAGTCTCTCTGTCAATTCCTCCTGTGTAAGTTCTGTAAATGGGTTACCGAGCTCCTGATCACTCGCTCACCTGTGCAACAGAGCTCCGTGGAGACTCTGCTAGTTATTGCCAAGCTCATGGTTTATGTGGCACCTCAAGCAAGCATAAGGGCATATTAAAGAATGGGGAATGGTCCTTTATGAGGGAAAGCATCTTTTCCTGTTTACAGTATATTTAAAAACTTACATACTGTTCTTGATTTGTACAACAACACCCCCAAACTCAGGCATGCATACCACATATATGTTTTATCTCACAAAGACTATGATAAGTGATTGGCCTGAATCCAGACGTATTTTCCCAATTCCTGTTGTTTCTGTATTTAACCTCATAGAAAGTTTGGTATTGTGTTTCAGCTGTCAGCAGCAACCAAATGCTGCAAGGCAGAAAAGGTCAGCCCTAAACTGCGAGCTCCTGGATGACCGACTCCTAATGCAAAACTTTATTTAAAGCACCATTCAACAGTGGAGAAGAGAGAAGGATGGGCAAAGCTGAAGCAAACAGTCCAGCTTTACGCTGGAACAGAAGAATATTGACAGCTCACACAAAACTAAGAGAAGCTTCAGGCTCTCTCAGCGGAGATCTGAAACATGACTCTAAGCACTGCATCAGCATTCCTATACAAAGGCACCAATAAGAGTTTTCAAGTTAAACTGCTTGAGTTTGCACTAAGAGGAGATTCTTAAGGGATCAGTAATATAGGATTAACACACAACAGCTTTCAAAAGCCCATGTTTAGTGCTTTTCTTAGCCTAAATTTCTGAACATTTTTTGTGTTATTCTACTCTGTTCTCTGATCTAGAAACTTTCAGGTCATAATGTCAAGTCCTAAATATTCTAAATGCTTGACAGAATATAAGAGTGAATGACACTGACAGAGGCTCACACATGAATTTAATTGATCATGAAGGCACAGCCAGCATCCCTGAGCTCTGCCATCAGTATCTCTTTGCTAAAAGAATTCAAATGTGCAAGATTTCCAAAAAGAGGATGCCATGTAACCAACTAAACTAAATAGCAGTACTGTAATAACTCCAAAGAACATTTAAGCAGCCTATCAATTTCACACAAAAATGACATATATTGATGCATTGGTAGGACAATGAAATAAAAAAAGAGCAGAATTATACTATAAAATTGAGGTGGCTGACTGCTGTTTCCTATAACGTACTTGCATACCATGAAAGCAGTGATTAAAAATGCCCTCACAGAGCGTCAGAGCAGGTTTACACAATTGCCCTGAGGCAGCACAACAAATTGCCATTGCTTACAGAGAGCTGAACTTCATACTACGCCAGCTTGGCTTGCTTACAGGGTGAGCACATTACACTTGCTTACACTTTTCTTAATGAAGGCACTGCTGTAAAAAAAAGGATGGTTTCTTTGTCAGATTTGGGACCAGCAACAAACTTATCACAGTAGCTCAGCTGAGAGGTGGTAACTGGTTTATCATTGCAATTTAGTTGTACTTGATTCTGTCTGTACAAAACAGATACTTAATTCAGCACTTGAGAATAAAAATTACACTCCTTAAAGAACATAAAGCTTTCCAAATCAACAGGCAACTTAAAGACTGAGAAAAGGCAGCATGAAGGTGAGGGCCAGGTCTGCCCAGCACCAGGGAGTGGACAAGGAAGGGGAAGGTTTTTAATTCTCTCCCTCTGACATTTTCAAGGTTTCAGTCAGCATGTGAATCTGCTCATTACAGCTTCTTTGGGAGTACAAAACCCATCACTACCTGAGGCAGCTGTACAGAACACTAGCAGAAACAAAGCAACGTTTGCTTGAAAGTCCTGCTAGAGCCAAGGGCATCACCATTTCCTAGTAGATGCTGCAAGTCTCTGACGGACTATTGCTGCAGGAGGTAACGCAATTGCTAAAGGCCTTTTGCTCTTTTGATCTACAGAAACAAAGTTGGTAGGTACAGAGCTAAGTCTCCTAGTGATTATGTCATTCCTTTTACTATATATATAAGCCACACTAGTGACTTTTTTTCTTTTTTAAATCAGAAGGCTTTGCGCATCTAGAATTCTTACTTAACCAAAAACATGAAGAGGGAAAATTTCTCTTTTATCAGATGTCAAAAATCAAAATAATTAAAGTTTTACGTAAAGCTTTGACTAAGATATTTTCAGTTTCCTAAAATGCAGAGCTTATGTGTATATACACACATATATATACACACACACAACCAGCTGTTGAAATATTTATAAGATCATTGGCTTCATTTTCACAAACACCTTAAAAACATGGCGAAGTAAGATTCAACAAAAAATTGTCTTTCATCAAAGCAACTACAAAAGTTTAGGAATTGAAAATAGCGACAGAAATATTTTCCTGATCTCTCCTTGTGCTGCCAATTAAAGAAATCATAAAGGCTAAGCTTTCTTGAAAATGCATTTCTAGAATGTAAACGGAAGGGGTAAAGATCAAGTTATCTAAGTCATGTAAGTTTGTGTGACTTGGTTTGTTCTCTAGTTAAACATTCTGAGACTAAAAACAACTGCCCATATTTCTGAGCTATAATGATTAGCAAAAGAGCTGTGCTAACGGGGAAGAATGGAAATTCTTCAGTAGCACCAGCAGCATTGCATGGAGACATGCACACACACTACAGAGCAGCCACACCAAATGAAAAGGAGAGTTCCTAAGACAGTTCAGGTCTGCTATTTGTGCATGTTAGTAATTCCTTTCTATTTTGAATGCACAGAAAGGGTGTCTTGGAAATAGCTGCTAAAAGGCAGTTATTCCAGGACTGCAACTGATGACTAAAACCTGTTGTGCTCATGGATAGGTGGATCTTGCTGTTGTTTTGCCTAGAAAGCAACAGCCCTGCCTGCTCCAGCTCCTAAAGCGTTTTCATGTGCTGTCTCTCCAGCTGTTTCTTAAACTGATAATGTAAGAACTTGGCAAACAAAGCTGTCACAGTCTTCAAAAGAAGCTTTTACTACTGTAGCTACCAAAGTTAATAGCTATGCTGGAGGAAAACAAATCAAAGCAGAGATGAGACTCTTAGAAACCCAGTGCCAAATGCACAGGTGACCAAAGTTACACAGCTACATGGAGAACCACTTGTTTGCTACATTATTGAAATAGATCTCAAGGCATAGAAAAAGGTCAGGGAGCCTGGTAAACTAAATGTATAAAATCAGTTATCTCTCTCCATGGTACCTATCAAAATTTCCCACAGCAGAGAGGTACGGGGGGGGATGGAAAAAGGCATTTTCAACTGCAAGAACTGTTTGGACAAAAAGCCCTTGATGAGCAATTCTGTTCCAGGATGAATATTTACTGCAGCTAGCTGACTAAAAACAGTCCTACCTTAAGAAAGGGTAAACATGTCTTGTAAATTGTCTCTTTACAATGATCGAAATTGAAAGGTAATAAAAAGCTGATCAGTCTTTTGTCCATCCTTGGACAGAAAATTATTCAGCCTCAGAAAAAAAGAAAAACTAAGATCGCTTCAGGATAATGGCCCAGACCTTTCTAAAATGGGAATTTTAAGCCCCAATTAAACATTGATCTTCTGTTCAAAAAGAAATAATGAGGAAATTTCCATGAGCTATCCCTTGATACAAGGGTTGTTTTAATAGCTAATATTCCCTGAAAGAATATTAGTGAAGTGCAAATGACAAAAGAATACATATTACTGTTAGGATAATAGTACAAAGTCAATTGATAAATGTGAATACTTGGCTTCTTATTGTCCTCATCCAGAAAAGGTTTAATTATATCTCTAAGTATCTCAAGTAAATCACATGTTACAGAGCACTGCTTCAGTCTGTTGGTATATTTAACCTCAATTTTTTTTTTTTTTTTTTAAATACACTCCCATAGGTTTTGCAGTTCACTGCAAAACAAACCAAATGAAAGTTAAATGCTCAGACTTTACTTCATCTGAACTTACACTATTGACCCTCAACTCTCCCCATCTTGTGAAAGTCCTATTGCATGTTCCTCTGTGCTGTAAGGTCTACTTTGTCTTTTATGAAGATTTTCTAATTCTGAGTCTTGATCATTTAGAGGAAATAGCTGCAAAGAGCAAGGGATTGTTCACTTTTGTTCTCTAAATATCATAATATATTCTAAATAGCAATAACACAATCTTGAATTGCTACTGAAAACACTGGCTGCACATTGCCACAATAGGACTAAACAGAGTACTAAAGATGTCAAATGTCCACCTAATTCACTTATTGTAAAAAAAAAAAAAAAAAAAAAAAATTAAAATCCACAAATGAAAATATTTCCTTGAATAGCAAATAGACAGAATAATATGTATATTTTTAAATGCTTCCTAACAGAAGATTTACAAAGTTATTAACAAAAATTGAGACATAGAATCTCTGCAATAAATGGTTTCCTGTTTCTCTTTTGTTCAGGAGAAAAAAGAAATGAAAGAAAAGCAACAAAACTTCTTCAAAACAGACTTGAAGGGACTTGAACATTTGTACCAAATCCACCACGTCACCTGAAATGTAAACAGCTGTTGCCTTATGAATAGTACATATTCAAGCAAGGATACAAGAACTTTAAAGTACCTGAAGGTAGTACAAGAAAAATGAACATAAGATGCCAATTGAATTCTAGGTAACTAAATGCAGCTGACAACTATTGCTTTGGTAGGTAAAATAACTGTACAGTTCATAAGCCTGGAGTTGTGATTCATTACTTAGGTTGAAAAACAATTGCTTCCATCCATAATTCAATTTCTAATAATAGGACTACTCAAGAAGGAAGGTATTTACCTTTCAGAATAAATAGAAAAAAGGCTCTGATGCAACAGACTGAAAAGATTACAGAAAAGTGATTAAAAAGAGTTGAGAGAGTGTAAATTAGTGCCCCAAAACTGCTTTAGTTGGAACAATTATGTTTGGGTGTTCTAAACACCCAGATTGTGTTTGAGTGTTCAGGATGGTGCCAACTACCTCTTCTGCAGTAGCTGAGCAGGTTGAGAACTCTGTTGTGATGAAGACCACCTGTACAAACCTCCGTCCTTAGCCTGAGAGAATCAGAACTTAATTTTTTCATTTGATAACACTGGCCTTCCATACTTTACAGGGCTCAACTGTACCTAACATTTGTTAGAGTTTTTCCATTTCTTATTGCACATGAAAGATCAAGAAAGAAAATGACTCTTGCCTCTCATCCAAGATAAAGACAGATACCCAGGAAGTGAAAAACTTGAGTAAAGATGACTCCTTCAGCAACAAGATTCACAGCTGTCATATCACCAGGAAATATTCCTAATGGGGAAAAAATGGGAAAAAAACTCATTCTGTGATGCAGTAGTATAATATTCAGCATCCCATTACCAGTCCCTAGACCATCCGTGTCCACACGTCCTATTCCTAACCACCATAATTATTCACTATCTAGTTAGATATGTACTGTTAGCATATGCAACACAGAGATGTTTTCTTAAATACCAAAAAAAAAAAAAAAAAAAATGACTATCTCACTTGTGCTAGAAACTCTTGAATTGAGATACAACTTCAGGTAATTTTTAGGCAATGACACCTTCTATAACCAAAGAGTGGTTACCCTACAAAGTTCAGGCATGTGTTTTTCTGTTCCTGATCGCCTTCCATGTCTGTATTCTCCCAAAGATTATGCAGAGGAAATCACAGATAAAATGCTGGTTTTGATAAAACAGATTGTGAAAGAGTCTTTGCAAGGAAATCAGGAAAACACTTAGTGAATCTTTCCAATGGATCAAGGCCCACAGATTACTCAAACATTTCAATGCATACAAGGGTTATTATGCAAAATAATGTTTCTACCAGCTCTAAAAAGCCTGGAAATAAGATTTTCATCATTTGCACATAATAGCAGAGAACTCAAAGTTTAAAAAGTTTAATCTTCATTTAGGTGATGTCTTTTTGCTTACTATTTATACACTGCTTGCATTAAATTACACATCAGGAAGACAATGCAAAAGAATAAATTGTTTCCATAGTGCAGAGAAAAAAAAAAAAAAAAAAAAACAAAGAAAAAAACAGATGAAAGGAGAAATGCCAGAATTTCCTGAGAATTTATTTCAGGGGGATACAGACAGAAAAAAGCAAAAAGCTGACACTGCATGCTAAGACTTGTCACCAGGGGTGGCAGAAGCAATTATAGGGCCTAGAGCAAGACTGTAAACCACAGGGACATCTCCCATGGGATGGAGAGCAGCAAAGAGCCATTTTTGCTGAATCCAATCAGGTTGCTCAGACCATCCTCAGGGGCCTCTCTTCCAATTACTTCAATTCTGAATCCAGACAGGCTGTGGTCATCAGCTGCTTGCTTGCTTTCATTTTCAGCACCACACAAGTCTACTTCCTCTCACCAAAGGATTTAGAAAATTTTTGAAAATTTCCCTGTCAGTTGCAAGTAATCTCAACTATATCTGTGCTTAAAATACACAGTTACTATAAAAGGAACTAAAATTTTAATGGTTTTTGGTATTTCCAAAGATTGGGGTTACCCATAAGTCAGTCTGTCAAGGAAAGAAATGTTGAGGTCTGCAGCTGTTAAAAATAATGCTGAGCTCTTTATTATTCTCTTCCCAGATATTTGAAAATAATATTCTTGAAATTTTAGAACTGAAGGCAGGAAATAGTGAGCAGCTGCAATACATAACACTACATAGCTAATACATAGCTATATAAAAGCCTTTTTCTTTAAATATACAGCAAGATATACTGTGTCAGGCAATTCAAGATTCTGGGCCATTTCAATATGCTATTATTCTCCAATGCAAGTCACATACATAGATATTTCTCAAAACAGTGAACTGACTTCAGAATTAGTATCATCATTAATGAATTTTAAAGGTCCTACCAAAAAGAACAAAAATGAAGAAAAAAAAACTATTTTCTTCTCTTTAAGAATATTTTTTTATTTTGAAAAATACAAGAAAAAAGATTAGAAGCCCAGGGCCCTGAGAAGTTTTATATAGTTTTTTTTATTATTATTATTTAAACTTATGTACAAGATATTGAATTGGATGGCTATTAATCATTTTAGAGTTCAGATAGAAACTGGCAAAAGCCCAAGCTTTGGCTCTTATTCCAAGATCCACTGCTCTAAAATAATTTTCAGGAGAGAAATCATCATCAACTTTGTTATGCTGCACATATAAGTCTACAAACCTGTTAAAAAGAATGTGATTCACTGGAAAGCATATATATACATATTTTAAATCAACGGTGATTTTCTTTCCCTTCTTGACTTGAAACTTGAAAAAAATGACAAAGACAGGCCCATATTATTGGCATTCACAATGTGCTTAGGAAGAAAAAAAAAAAAAAAAAACACACACACTTTTTCACTAAAGAATCTCCTTTTAGTCTAAAGGATTTCAGAGCTGACTTGGAATTTACTTTTATGCTAGCCATCTGAAATTTGTCATTTCAGATATTGACAGTTAGTGAGTTTCATAGACACTTTATAGAACTTTTCTTTTGTATCATGCCAACCTGAAACTAATTCCATCAGTACTTAAGGCCAAATTTGATCTCCGTTCTTATTTCCAAGCATTCAAAGCAATGAAATTGGAGCAAGTTTCATTCACAATTCTGTCTTGCCCAAATAGACTCTGTTTTTAACTTATTTTTGGCTCACCACTGATCAGATATCTTCCACAATAATGGGCTGCTTACACTGACCACAAACTTTACTAGCAAAGCTACTAACCATGTACACCTGTAAGCCCCTAGGCTCTTAAATCAGGCTTCAGGCTTCCAAACTGATAATGGTTTCTTAGCTGAACACATTAGCAATATGAATTTTTTTTTTTTTTTTTAAAGGCCACACAAACAGGCCTAAATCATAAAGTGTGAATCTGAGCCCTTAGTCTTCCAATACAGCTGGTAAAGTACAATTCTTCATGTCAAATATTTTATGCAGAAACAGCCAATCCAATCCTGAAAGCATGAAAGGAAACAATGTGTACTCAGTGCAGCTGCAGTTTGCACACCGCCATTGATTCATCAAGTCTTTGATAATCCAGATTCAGGATTCTCATTTGTCATCATACTCTTTTTAATTATTTTACCTTCTTTCCTTATGATCCCAATCTGGTGTCAAGTGAAATCCAAAACAGACCAATGACTTCCAGGAGCAGCCAGTCAGCTGCAGAACCGAGATAAGGCTCTTTTCAAAGCAAAGAGTCTGGGAGTCCGAGCACATCCCTGTCAGCACTAGCACAACTGTAGGAAGAGATGTCAAGGCACCTGGTCTGAAGAGGGTTGCAAGTCTTTAACTCATCTAGGGGATCAACAAAGTGAACATGCTCTTGCTCACTCTCCTAACCTTTAGGTACGTGGCTGTTCACATGCTCTCTTCAAGTAGACAGGAGAATTGGTCTTTTTATGCACATAGCATTGCATTTGTTAGGTATTTAACTATGCAAGAATTATATCATGGTGATTTTCCATTTTTCTTTTCCCTATTTACTTGATCTTATAAGGTCACATCATACTGGATATTAAGCATTTCATAGTAGTCTTGTTCTACTTGTTATAGCTAAAGAGAAAACAGGTAGCGATACAGTGATATAAACAATCATAAAAACAAAATATACATAATCAGATTAAAAGAATTATTTCACTCATGCAGTGGCAGTCAATAAAAAAATAATGTACTAAAGCGGCATATAAATACATTGTAATTAAATGCATTGTTTTACCTAAGCCATTTAATCTTAAAGGTGAGGATCCTACAGAAAAGTAAAATCTCAGCCCTGCAGTGCTCCCCCCAGAGTGCTAAACAAAAGGAGAAGCTACTACATTTATTCACGGGAGTTCATAACAGACAAGTCCTCTGCTTGAATAATTGGAAGCTTTCTTTTCTTTACTTTTGTTTGCAGCTGAGAGGAATAATCTCTGTTAAAAGATCTTTCCCTGCCAAGAATGAAAAGTTGCTGACAGAAAAGCAGAGAAAACAGTCATTGCAACTAAGGTTGCATAGAAAAGCACCGGAAAAGGCCTGTGTTGTATTCTGCAGGAATACAAAGCAGGCTGCAATATGTCTTTCATTTTAGAGCAAATGACAGGAATATTGCAGTTTATCAGTGTTCAACTCAACAACCTTCAGATTTTCAAGGTCAGCTGAAAGTATATTTATGTTTCTTCCAAGAGAAAAATATAAGAGTGAATTTTATTTTTATAATCTCAAAGAAACTCAGGGTTTAGTGAGAATTACTAAACAAGTTGTGAAACACATGATAGATTCCTACAGATTATTGTAGTTTTTAAATATGTTTTTTGATGGATAAAATAAATTCCTTGGCTTAATTTAAGTACAGGAAAGTACTATATAGTTTCGTAGATCACACTGGAATCCGTTACTTCAAAACCTAGGTAAGGTCACTGCAACACTAACTCACACCAAAATATCAGTCCTTTCCAGCGGGAGTGTTTCTAGTCCTCCAACAGGGAAGAAGAGAACTCGTTTCAGGCTACAGAGTTGATCATTTGTCACTCTTGCCAAAGGGTTCTGTCCTAAAGACAAGTAATAATATCTTGACTGAAATAATTGTAGTCAGTTTCATGTGAGCTGGTTTACTCTGGATCTTTTCCCCTGGCACGTGAATCCAGTAGCCGAGTGCACTTATAGGTTTTCTGTTTCCAGCCCAATACTAATTAGAAGGAATTTTTTTTTCTTTTTTTTTCTTAAAAAAAAATAAGGCAAAAAATTCCTGAAAATAAAAGCTCTAAATTGATTCTGATTTTAAACCAATACCAAAGTAAATTTCTCAGTGTAAACAGATATCTTCCAAAAAGAGCTTATTTTGTAGCCTTCTTAACATCAATACACTTTACACATAAACTGCTGCTTTCCACTAACCATCTTTACACCAGAAAAACTGACAAAAATCTTTGCCAGCTCCTCCTAATAAAAACTTGGTGCTATCAAGGATTTTTCCCTGTATCTTTAAAAAAAAAAAAAAAAAAAAAAAAAAAAGATTTAACGCTATGACCTAAAAGACTCCACCTCTTAGACACGAACTGAATTAACTACTTAATAAATTAAAATAAAATCCCAGAAATCCGTAACTAGAATGAGGGAAAGATTTGTATTCCAGGAGCTCCAGCAGCAATAGTGGTCTTTTGTCTCGTGCTGACGTTCCTGCAAAGATTCCTGGAGTGGCACAGTTACGTCCTGGCTTGCCTACATTGTTGGCAATAATTTGATCTGATGGCTTTTCATTTGCGCTACTGCGATGTGCGCAAATAAGATAGTGGGAACGAAGAGCGCTGCTTAAACACACTGAAATCTCCTTGTGTTCCTCTGAGTAAAGTCCTGTCTGCCTTAAAAATGAATCAGGCTATTTAGAAAGCATGTAACATTACCAAGTAAGAAATAATTGCTAACTTGTGAAGGAAAACCTTCATGCATGTTTTGATATGAGCATTTCTGCTTGGACAAATCTTGATGAGTAAGAAAAAGAAATGCTTGATATAAGAAGAGCCTGTTAACAGATAGAAGCAGCCTGAGGCATGAACCTGGAAGGCAGCCTGGACAGGCAGCCCCACAGGGAAACACTACTAAGTCCCACAGAGGTGGCCCTGCATCACAGTGCAGGAATCGGGGACGGATCCAAAAGAGCTCATCCCAGCCTGCAGAGCAGGTTGTTCCGGCTGCCAACTCACCAACACCACACCTGGTCTCACAAAGTGGTTCATACAGCAAACCTCAACCTGGGAACAAAGATATAGTAACTACCAGTCTTTTTGTGATGTTTATAAATGGTAAATAGTGCTGTGTAGCAGGATAATGGTAGAGCAGAGACAAATAAAAACAAGTTCTACCTTTAAGGGCTACCAAAACGGCATCTAAACAATATACCTACCTCTCTCAGAACAGACATCCTTTAGACTGAAACAGAAAAATCACTTGGGAACAAGAGAACACATGGAAAAGTGCAATCTCCATAACCAGAACAGGTCAGTGAGCTAGTGCATGTATTTTTTATTTTTTATTTTTAAAAAGCAGCTTTCTTGTCCTTAGAACCAAAATGCAATACCAGACAAGAGAAAGTCCAGAGGGGAGCCCTTTTACATGGAAGATTAAGAAAAAGGATGAACAAATAGGTTATTCAGATATCTCCGCATCAGATGTTAAGTAAATAGAGTGGCATGTACAGACTTGTGTGCTATATTATGTCCTTTCCCCTTCTTTATTATCAACGTTGCTTTATTATGACAGCTTACTATGATTGCTTTACAGCCTTCGTCTCCTATACAAAATGCTCGTCATGTTTATTTTCCAAGCTGACTCCAGAATTTGTGGAAATGCAAGATTGATTATGCTGCATGTAGCAGCTGCTGGCAGTAGGACTAGAGGCAAAGCCAAGGACAGATCCCAGGGCTCCTTACAGCAGACGCACCCACCGCGCTGCCACCTCATCTCCCTGCCATGAGTCTTATCACAAGAGCCAAGAGGCTCCTTGCTAGGCTGATAGCCCAGCAATTAGAAGCTTGCCTCCTCTTTCTGTGTGCGTCCCAATTTTTTCCCAGACAGATGTAGCGCTGAGTGCAGCTCAGCATCTTTGTTATCTCCATTTCCATTCCAGCAAGGCAAACATTTGCCCAGGAGAAATGTTTTATTTCTGGCTGTGCCTCCATTTAAGGACAACCTGCCTAGCTGTGCTTTGCAGATCTCTCTGTGCTCACTTTTAACTCATCATCCCCCACCTGCCTAAGCTGGGCAGCTGATGAACTGCTTCCTAATAAGCCACCTTAACAGAAACTGCAAGAAGATGTGTGCATGGCCATGAACAAATTTTTGTTTTGATACTTTAATAAAAGGCACCTGCAAATATTTTTCATCATGAGCTCTAAACAAGTGCTAAGATCACAGAATGATCCATCTCAGATCATTCGCGTGTGCATGGGATAGGAGAAGGATCAGTTTTTCTCTGAGTCTTTCCAGGGCATCTCTGGTATTTAAAGGGCAATTCATGACCTGAACAAGTCATTGGAGAAGGCTGGCCTGGCTGCCAGCCTTTGCTTCAGTGTGCATGGCCCCCGTGACGTGACATATTAGAATGAAGCTGACTGCTGCCTTTAAACCCTGACTACATTTTAATAGTCTGTGAATGCCCTATGCAGATCCAACACAAGGCAAAAAACAAACAAAAAACCACCACACACACCTTTCATAGAAGTAGAATTAGAATGAAGCAATTATAAACAACCCAGAAATATAAATCAAGGACTTTGTATCATTAGATACAAAAAAAATGCATGTAGACCATAATAATAAGAGTTCATACAGATACTGTAGATGTACTTGTTTTTAAGAGCATAAAAAGCTTAAAAGAACATATTTCAAGGACCCTAGGCATGTCAATGGATATAATTGAATAGGAAAAATCACTGCTGTTTTGTAACAAAGTAACTCTCTATAGTATATTCTGACTTGATATTTTTTAATTCCTTTTGCAGCATTTTAACCAAATTATTTCAATTTAGTTTGAAGTTATATTTGCAGTGCCAGGAATATTGCTATATTTGACCCCCATGTAATAATCAAGTCAAGATACATACACTTAAGAGGTAGAAGAGTTAACTCTTGCCTGTATTATGATCTTTTGTGCAAGAACTAATATATAAAACATGCTGTAGTAACAACTTCCTATCATCTATTTTACATGGCTATAACAGTTTGGCAGTTAGAGATATGCATGCTGGTTTTCTGTATATTCAATGTTCATAACTTGACTCTCCTCAAAAACTAATGGTACCTTAAAATAAATAATCCTTTTACTAATGATGGCCAATACCTCCACCCTTAAGGTGCTCATTCTAAATGCTTAATTTATCCTTGGTTTTACTGGTACAGCACTTCATTTGTCTATTAGATTCTCATCACTTGGAATCAAAATCCTTCTGACTCCTGGCACTGCTTTATTTTATTGATAAGTATATAAAAAAACAGAATACTACAATGGAAGACTGAAGATGACAAAGATTTGGTTTTCAACACAGTTTTCCATACAGTTATACAGCAGCAGAGGGGAACCATATGTCTTGCCTATATGATACAAAGGATGCTCCCAAAAGAGTGGTGAGAAGATGCTCTTGACCAAATGAGCAAATAACTCAACAGTATCTCAAGTATTCAGGAGACTGGGACCTCTCAGGAACCAAAGCAAACCTTGAAATCTGACCACTCGGAGTTTCAGCAGGCTCCCGTAAAGGTCACATGGACTGTTATAGGCAACCATTTCGGGTAGGACAAGCCCAAGGATCTCAACGAAGAACCTTCACTGGAGCATCACTACTTCTCAGGGCTAAATAGATTTAATGCAGCACTGACAAATCCTACAGATAAATTCTCTTGAAATAACAGGATACAAGAGGACTCCCTCAAGCATACCAAGTTCAGGAACAAATCACAGGAGCTATTAAGACTACACTATTGGTGTGAAATGCAGTATCAATGATTTAGCAGGCTACTTAAGACAAATATTCCTTGTCTTCATTACTGTATGGTAATCCAAGGACTGATTGCAGTTTCAGTTGCACAAAACTACTTTTAATACCATTGCAGAAATGACAGCAGAAATCATATAGAAATAGCCTGTCAGAAGTGCTCTGGAAGTCAGCCAGCTGTCATCTACTACACTGTAGGCAATCAAGTATGACTAGTCCCGAGAAATAAATATAACCTCTTCCATTCCCTTTGCCTTCAATATACCCAAACTGTATATCAACATAACACAAAATACCTTGAAAACACTTTAATTTGGCTTTTAGAAATCCCCTTTGCCAAATTTATAGTGTGACTAAAATGAAATGGCTTCTTCATGCAAGAAGGAAAGGATTAACCTCCTCTAAGCAGAAATGAAGCTTTACAACTCTCTCATTGTTTCAGAGTCTTAGTGACATAGAAACAGCCTGTAAAATAGTTTTATACAGGTGTTTGGTCCTTTTGGGTTTTTTTTTGTTGTTGTTTTTCCTTCTCTTCCCCACCTCAGGAAAAATGGTAATTCTTTTCCTTCTATGTATTTTAAAATAGCAAGATTTAACACACAATCATTTTTTGTATCAGGGTAGCCTGCAGGAGTTGTGGTAAAATGCCATTCCCTCATCTTTTAGAAAAGATATTTAGGTATTCCTGAGAAAGTTTATGTATGACCTATTTGGAAATATACCTTAGAAATCAAGCTGTGCTTTCCAGTTCTCAAAGGTAATAAAACTATTTCAGGCAAACTTAATAAAAAACAGTTGTGCTGTCAGTGTTGAATGTCAGACACTCATTTGAATACTTAAGCCTAACTGCTTACATTTTATGTTCCTCCAGCCTGCCTAATTTTCATGCATCATTAAGACTTAAGTGCATTTTATTTACCATTTTATTCCCCCTCATGAAAAAATTTACACTTGGAAAATTAAACTTCAGCTTGTCTTGCAGTCACTCTTTAGCCAGTTCTATTAATTACAGTAATAAACAACAAAAATTAAGTACTTAAAAACTGGCATAAATACATACTACAAAACAACAAAAACATATGCTGGAAATTCTGTCAAGCTGTTACATAGTTAATTTAGTAAGTTGAAGAACTTCATTTATATATCAGGTGTCAAAGCTGTCACTTCAGGTCTGACACTCTTCCAGCTTCAGAGAGTGAACATAACAGAAAAGTGAGAAGAAACATTTGCTATGAATGTAATTGGTTGATTACTGAAAGTTTCAGTTCCCAACAAACCCAGAACCAGAGTGGCCTTTCCCAGTATTGCATTCACCAACCCAACTGCAGTTGGATCAAAACTTGATTTCTCAAAGTTTAAATCCAAGTTAACAAAATTGTTTGAACTAAGAATTTTTGGTAGTTTCAATAAACGGAATACAAGCTTTGTCTATTAAGAGAGTGACTTCAAAAGGAAGTAAAGTTGTGTTGATACAGTAATCAGTTTTTCCAATATCTTCAATACTGAACTACTATTTTAATGAAAAGGATATTCTGATGGAACATTTCCCTTTAATTGACAAATTTCTGCCAAAATGAGATCCCCTGATCATTTCAAACAGAACAAGTCATGACCTTCTTTAGAGAATTTAACAATTGCATAATTCACTTTTTATCTACTCTCACATACAACACCTGGATGTTAAGTTACTTGAATGTTTCTATCCTTATAAATAAGGCAACTTCCTCATGTTGCTAATTATGACGTGTACATAACTTATTGCTCCCTGAAGCTGACACAAAATTCTCTTCTACAGACTGAATACATTAGTTTTTGCAATGATGGTAATGTTGAGAAAAAATAATCCCAGGGCAGGGGAGGAGACTGACACTCCACCCTCCCTGCTTATATTTGCCTTCCATAAATACAATGGGAGTTGTTACAATGTTCAAGTAAACATGCAGTGCAGGCTCTAGGACAGAAGTTTATTGTTTTTTAAATAAGATGCAAATAAGCAGAAAAAGCATTTTCAAAAAAACTTCAGCTCCCATTTATATCAAATTCATCAGGAGCTTATTTGCATCTTTGATTACTTAACTACCTTAAAAAGCCCTCTAATTTCTGGTACTCATTAAATCTTCCAAGTGCAATTGTTTTCATAGAATTTCCCATAACATGTTTGGCAGCACCTGCCTAACCAGTACTGATATCCCAGACTGCTATTTATTTATGGCAAACTTGGTTTAGAAAATCCATTATACAATATAAATATATATACATATCTAATGAATGTAATAGGTTCCCTTTGATAGAAGCAGTAAGTTTTAATAGATTAGACACTCAGAATATTAAGGAGATAAGTAATCCAAGATTTTCACTAACACCCAGCCATTTGGGACATATTTAGTTGCAAATATACAACCTGAATAATTTGAAAGCAATTTTTTCAGTAGAGAGGTTTTGTCAAGAATAACTATTTCTTGTACACTGTAGAGGACACTGTTACTCACTCTTGGAAATCCTGACTGTAAATTACTCACTCTCTTGCTTTTCATTAAGAGAGTTCATCTTGTTTCATTTATTTACTTGGGAAGAAAGATGTTTTATATGTAATTATTTTGACTTTGAAGCTAAATTGATAGAGTCATTTCATATTTGATCTGCAAATATGCCCACAGCCCTGCACTACTTCCTGCTCCCCTTAGTTTAATATCCTCTGTTAGACAGGTCACTTAGAGCAACTCTAGCCTATATGACACATTAGCTCTAATTTATATTTTTGGGAAGAACTGAGGTTTCTACAGAAAAAGAAATTTTGTGTAGAACATACTGTGACTGAAAACAGCAAAGTACTGCATTAAACACTATGTGCTTGCTTTTCATTCATCTCTGAACGTGATGCTCTTGTATAACACAAAACATGCTCAAATTGTTTCAGAAAGTGGCTTTCCCACCCTCATGTTTCAGATACAAATGGTTAATACTGAATGTTTTATTTGCCATCTAGTAAGAACATGTACAAGCACAAACTTGTATTTAAAAGTGATTAGAGACAACAATTAGAGACTAAATGAATAACCAAGGCTGATGACAGAGATTATTCTTTAATGTATTTTATGAATTAACAAGTCAGCAGTTCCAAGTCACTGCAATTTACTATATCTTGGTAGAAAAAAATTTGAACTTATATTGATATATATGTATTTTCACTTGCATATATCACAGATCAGTAAAGAGTAACTAGCTATTCTCATGCTAAACGTAACAAACATGTGCAGACACAGCAAAAGAGTTCAGTACCAGCTGGACACCTGTCAACTACACTACACACATTTTAGTTACTTTGTTTTAGATTAACTCTAGCCTGGTAATTAAACAGTCATTTATAGTGGTGTGCACTGGAAGTGCATCTTCTGGGTGCATCTGAAATCAGCCTAGACCATGCAGGCCAGAAATGCAGCACTACAAAAGCCAAAGCACAGCAAGAGTCACCTGCAAAGTGCTCTCACCCTCAAAATTTACTCTGAATCTAGAGTGAAAGGAACACCCCATGTTATCTACTGTATCCTCACGCTATGCTTCAAGGTGCAGGGTAGAGATACTAAAGTATTTTCAAGAACTCATGGAGAACATAAGAAATCAGAAGGATTTTTGTCAGTGTAAACTTGAGAATTCAAGTCTTTCAAACTTAGGCAGTATTTCAGATACAGAGATGAGCCAACCAGAATTCATTAGGAAAACAAAAACAAAAAACCACACACACACGCAGGCTGCATTAGCCAGCAGGTTTTAAAGACAGGCTGCTGGTCTTGATGTATTGCCAGAAGAATATAGGGGGAAACAAGAGAGCAGTGAAAGTTAGGCAGAAGGTAATTAAGGAGTTAAGCCTTACAAAAAAAAAAAAAAAAAAAACCACACACACACACACACACCACTTGACAGCAAAAATGTGGCTTGATAGCCATCATAAAAGTCAGCAGTGTATGAATGCATGCTTGAAGGAGAGGATAATAAGAATTTGGTATAATTGCATGAAAGAAGAAATTGGAAAATGTGATTATAGGAACAAAAAGGGAAATAAAAACACTACAGCTCCCACATAATAACCATCTTCAAAATAATGATTTCCCTTAAAAAACAGATGAAGTCATTAGAACTATAAACTTGTCATTCACAAGGTGCCCCATCCATTTTGACATTGATTTGGTGCAGCAGCAGGGAGAAAAGGAAAATTCTCAAAGCACCAGGAAAGCGTAAGTCAGCAGATCTTAGAGACAGTTGTAGCTTTTAAGCAGAAGGCCAGTGTTTTACATCATCGATTTTTCTCCTGTATTCCCAGCATCTAAATATCCCAAAGGATATTCCAAGTCATGAAAAGGAAAAGCATGCAAGCTCTAATTAAGGGGAAAAAAACACTGCAAGTGTTGGAGGCTTAACCTCTACCATTTAACTATGAAATGAAGGAGGTACAGCTCATTCTCACCAAAATACTCAAGAGAACTAAGATATGGATATTTTCAGGGAACTGAAATATGGAGCCCAGTGCACCTGACACTCCGGAGGAATGTGTCAAACAAGGCTGTTATCTAAATACACCTACTTAACTAATGTCATTGAAACCATCTCCTTTCCTTACTGAGGGTCACACTAAGGCTTCCTCGTCCAAGGGTGAACATTCTTGAAAGCAGCTCAACTGCCTTCAGTAGAAAAAATACTATTTTACTACTACAATTTAATATTTAAAAAGTAGACATTGCACTTGAGTATTTTATATATGAAATGATCATACTTTGAAAAATCAGATGCCATCCTCCATTTCACAGAGTGAACTGGCTGCCAGCATTGCTACCAGCAATAGCAGAGTTTGATATATGCTTCAGAATCCAATAATGGAACTATCCATAGCTTCCCAAGAGGCCTGGTAGAATATCATTCCTCTCATCTTCAAGTCTGAAAAATACCTACCTTGGGAAGTAGTCTGATGCAGAAACCTCCAGGATTAGAAGCAAGGATTAGAACCAAGACAAGCATAGCAAAACAAACACTTATCACCCGCATATCAATTCTGAAAACTAAGTAGAAAGAATTTCTCTAATTAATCTCTGAATCTAGATTTGAGACCAAATATCAAGTATTCAAAGATACTAAAGACCTTTGTTTGCTCAGACATTTCTCATGTGAAGCATTTCACCTATCTCAGCAATGGAAAAAATGTCACTGCCACATTTGTGCCTCATTTCCCCCTGCACGCGGCACAAAGAATGGTCTGTGCTTGAGACTCATAATCAGGACAGAGCTCAAGACATAGAAAAGGCTGCAATTTGACTTGCATTTCTTTCTGGTCATGATTCAAGTTTCCTCTTGGGTATCCAACTAGAAACAGCTAAAAATAAGTGACTTGGAGAGAACATTTTCAAATAATCCTCTGTTCAAGGTTAAATGACTAAAAAAAAATCTTTTATAAAGTTACTTATCTTGTTCAGCTACCTGCCTGTTTTCCATTATTCAAAACTGTATTTTACCCTTCCTTCCACTTCCTATTTTTCTTTCTACTGTTTTAAAAAAGAACTAGAAAAAAAAAAAACTAAGAAAACAAAAATAAGTTACTCAACACATCTGGGGGCTCAGCATCCCCTATCTAATTTTCTTTTCCCTAGGATTAGCTCAAAAGTTTCTAGACAGATTCATCAGAAATTCAAAAACTGAGCCATGCAGCCTCTAGCACTTTCTAAGAGGAGAGGCAGAGCCAACAGCTCCATCTCCTTTGCTGCCCCAGGAGGGACTCTCAAGCAGAGCTCGGGTTCCAAGTGCCACACCTCGGATGAGATAAGGCTGGCAACCCCCAGGTCCCGGGATCCTCCTCTCCTCCTCTTGGCCCTCCACACTTCTCTTTGAAAGAGCATTTATCAAATTATAGAAACAACTAATCCCTCTGCCTTTTTCTGACTGGAGGGGGCAGAGGGCAGGAAGTGTCTGCTAGGGAACACAGCAAGCTATTCCTTTGGGTGACACGTCAACAAATGCCTAATGATATTGCGGATTTTGGAATTCTAATTTCTAGAGCACCCTTTAGAAAACTAAGAAAAAGCTTTTTAAACTTTACCACAAAAGCACTAAATACAGGCAGAGCAAAAGACACATCTAGTCCTTTCTCCTAAATTTAAAAGATTTTGCTGCCACTGACAAATGGCTATAAAGCTGCCACACTATCAGTTCTGCCTTGACTTTGAAGATGACACATTTGCTATGGGAAGGAAAGCCTGAAAATGATAGTTTGCACTAAGGAGATAACTGTCAGCTGCACTTCCCCCCCGCAACAGGGCTTTTGGTCACAGTTGTTTTTAGACACTGATCCTTATTGGGAAACCAGGAGTGAATCCTGACCAGCTTTATTGCAGCAGCCACAGGCTTCTTGAAAGCCCATCTCAGTAGTTATAAAATGTTCATCATAAGCTGTGGGACCATATACCTGGGAGGGAGGCTGCTCTTGCTAAATGAGTTGTGAAATAGCAAACATTAATCTCTTTTTACCTAATGTTTCACTCAGAAAATTATTTCTCTTTAGGCAATTGGCAGTACCAGTCAAATATGGATGATTAATGAAGAAGGTCATCTGCTGAATACACCTCCTCTTCTACAGAAAAATTCATTTCTTGTCTGCCAAATACATAATTAGGAAGTTTTGTATAGCAAGCGTGATTTGAAAAAATAATCAAATTGGATTTTTCTTTGGAGATTCACATATACAATTACATTTACAATTATAATGTAATAACCTCTGTTTTTATTTGTAATCAAACTTGTTTGTGACTAAGCATGAAGATTTCAACCTTCAGCTACATTGCTTTAACAGGTGAAAGCACATTCTCCTTCCCCTCACTTGTACTTCCTTTTCGCCAAATAGTGGGTAGGACTTTGGACACAAAGAAATACTAAAAGTCATCTAGTGCCCCGTTTACACCATAGGTTCTTAAACTACAGCTCTCAACATTTTTTTAAATATGTCTCTAATCAGTCAAATGCTTATTTGAAAATACTGCTTACCTACAGCCAACTGAACAACTAGTTAAGATGTTCAAAACATTAAGTTAGTATAGGCAACTCCAAGCAAGATTTTGTGTTTACAAGCAAAGTAGAAGGCTAAAACTTTTGAAAGATAGCACTATGCTTTTTGCACCCAGGATGCTCAAGGAGACTCTGAAAAATAGACTTAAGTATTAAGTAATTATAAATTTAATTTGCTTTAATGGTTTGTTCTGTACAAAGACTTAGAAAGGTTTTGTTGGAAATTGTGAAGGACAACTAACAACATTTCTTTAAGTGAGAAGAAAAATGCTATAATTATATTGTACAGTAGCCCTTGACAGATGTTAGAGTAACACTATCAAAGATTAAAATCTTCCACACATCAAGTGCAGGACTGACAAAGCGCTCTGGGGCTCTAAATCACCACAGTAGCTAAACTTGGGCACTAACAAAACCAACTGGTGGTAGTGGGGCAAATATAGAAAGGATGGGGACAGACTTCTCAGTGGTGGCCACTGGCAGGACAAAGGATCACAGGTACAAATTGAAACACAAGTTCCACCTCCACATGAGGAACAAGTTCTTTACTGTGAGGGTGACAGAGCGCCCAGAACAGGCTGCCCAGAGAGATTGTAGTGTCTCCTGCTCTGGAGATCTTCAAAATGCACCTGGGTGCCACCCTGTGCCACATGCTCTACATGTCCCTGCTGGAGCAGGACGGGTTGGACTAGAAGATCTCTAGAGGTCCCTTTCAGCCTCAACCATTCTGTGTTTCAGTCTTGCAGAAACTTTGAAGCAGCACATTTAGACCCAAAGCAAGCTAAGAAAGAAACTTTGGGGACATTTTACTACACTATGTACTGAACCTCAAAAATGAAGAGCTCTGAAACAAACGTCACTTACATGTGCTGATATTTCACAAACAACAGAAGAATGACTCAGGTCTAGACACCAAGATCCAATCATCCTGAAAGTCACTGTTGAGTGACACACTTACCTTGATTACTTGATACTCAGCACATTTATACCACTCAAAGATCAGCCTCTGCAATACCGAAGGGCCCACAGGCAACACTCCAGGACCCAGAACACTGCACAACATCTGCACATGTATTTACTTTAATTAAAGCATCTGTTGTGTACTCTAAGCAGAATACTTATCATATTAGAAAGCAGATATTTGCTATCCAAGTATTTTGTTTCCCAACTCTGAGCCCCTGGAAGACATTCTAAAGCAGTACGATTAGCCATCTACCTTCCCTTATTTCTTGATATGGAGAGGAAAAGCAATCCTTGTTCCTTATTACAGAAGGACATAGGAGAGAATTGCAGTTGACAGTCTCAGGTAGTGAGTGGATGAACAGTAAGGATTCCAGAGGTGCAGAATTGCTTGTGTAATGAAATAAACTCTGCTAAGATGACAAACTTATAGCTACACTATATAAGGCACTTACTATTTAAATGGTCTATCCAAGCGAGAGCACAGCCCTGACAGAGAACAACCGAAGACTTATTAAACACTTCCCATTCTGTCAAATTACACGAATTCCCCTTGCAGCCAAGATGCAATACTTCTAGCAAGAGTATTGAACACAGACTCCTGGAAGCTTCGTCAAGGTTAGGAAGCCTCCCTGACCTCCCTTATCCCTCACATTAATTAATTGCAATGGGAGTTTGTACAACAGTAAGAATAGTAGCTGTAGGATAGCCCAGAGCATTCAATCAGACACTTCTCAACTGACCCAAGTTACTTCCCAGCCACTGCAGTGTCAGAATCCCAGGGCTGTTAAGGAAACATTGATGCAGAAGAATGACATTAGCATGTTACAGCACAGCTGTGAAGCTTGTTAGGAAGCACAGGGTAGCTACATGTAATGAGGAAAAACAATTTAAGTATGCTTTAACACAATACACTTATAGTCCAAATGCATCATACAGAGACAAAGTAATTGGAAAAGCTATTACAAGATTGCAATAATCACCACAGCTTTACGAACTGCAAAAGCAATTTTTCTTATGCATACATATTCAGAAAACATGGTCTGATAAATAACTACAAAGAAAAACACATATTTATTAATTTTCTGGGTGGTTGTGAAATGTAGTATATTGATTTTCATTTTTAATACTTGAGTAATTCTCAAGGGACATTTAACTGTAAGACACCAAAAGGTGACTACTTACAAAATATACAAAAAGCTCTTTAGATCTCTAGATTTAGGATTTACCCTGCATTTCCCAGCCATTATAAATTCTTCTTGAATTTTTCAAAGAGTAATAGCTGTAATAACATCAGTACTTGTACCATTCTGAACTTGCATTGCTGTATTAGCTGCAGTACTAGAAAGCCACTGCTTCTACATGAATACTCTAATCTGTCTGCATTACAAACTCACAAAAGTTCATATATCAATATATTTTAGGTCACATTCACTAACATTTCCAGAGTTGTTTTCAGATGCCTAATGGAGGGTCGCCTATCGCTTTTTGTAGTGTTTTCAAAACAAGACTGTTGGCAGGAGGGTGAACTAGTTTATTATACCCATATGATTATGGAAAAGAGGAGAGAATTGCATGGCTATTAATCTGATCAAAGGAGCCAAACTACTGTGGATTAGGAGCAAAAATATGACCATTATTTTTCCTTCCCTACCCCTATTAAATAAGTTTCATGCATCTCCTTATCTCCAGTTCTTGAAAGATCTAATAAGCACGTGACAGTGTCACAGGGACAATCAACCAGAACTGTCAACATTAAAATGAACCAACACTAAATTGCAATTTCTTTTTTCCTTTTGTTTCAAGTGACAATGACTTTTAAACTATTTTCTTGTAATGACTGATATTACAGAAACTAGGCAATTTGAAGAGACTTTTGATGACAGTTACAGAAAACAACCTCTTTATCCTCCATTTCCTCCACGGGAAAAGTGATAGATGCAGCTCATATAGAGCCTTTGCCGAGGCAGAGGGAGTCTCAAAGGTCTGTAAGTGACAATATAAGGCTGGCTAGAGAAAAGCAGACCTACTTCTCCAGCATAATCAATGTTTTACACTGAAGTTTCATTTAACAGTTTAGAGGTCCAGATGTGATTATAATACAGGCTAATGAATGTTAATGACTTCAGTTTTTTTTTTTTTTTGACCTCATTACTAGTTTATCATGACTTCAGTATCTACTGATACTGCAGCACTTTCAGTATGCATTAACCAACCAATAGATTGCAAGCATAGACTGAAATTGAAAGCAAGAATTGACAAACCTATGAAAAGTCAGTTCTAAGCAACAAAAGAATAAATCTTCCAGTAGGTTTACCCAAAAGGTCAAGCACACAGCTCATACACCATGATATATCAATGATTTTGAACTCTTTTCAAGACAGGGTGGTTACTTCAATCAGGGAAAAGCATTTCAGTCAGTTGGTAAATATTTTAAGTAAAGCAAGCTATAAATACTTATCTTTGTTACTGTCCTGTAGCTTTGTGGAATACACTTTTGGATTAAGAGAAACACTACGATATCAGAGCTGGCAGAATAGTACAAAATACTACAAAACCTTTTGGCACTTGTTACTTAGAAAAGCAACTTACTGCTAGTCTGGCCACTGCTGATCAGCAAAACCTGACACCGAGGTAGCACTCCATTTTTCTTTAATGAAATCAAAAACAGGGAATTTCAGAAGCTAAAACAGTAAATGTTTGAAGCTCACGTTTTGTTTTTGAATATAATTTCAGTCCCTTTATTATAATGAGTTTCACAGATGACTAGAAAGTACAGCTGTCTTCATTTAGGAGGAATGTTAAACTTGTACTGAAACACCAATTACACCAACTACCTTCTCTTTGTACAGCAATTTATCAGTCATGATACAAGTCTCTTAAGGATCCTTATCACCAGCTTTTTTTTGGTTGGTTATAGACCACCTTCTGTAAATGCTCCTTGATCTGCCCCCAACAGCAGCTTTTCTCACATCACTACATCGCCAGCCTGCTTGATTTTTGCAACACTGGTAGACACAGAACTTGATACCCAGGTTTGGAAACAATGAGAAAATCCTCTTATTCCAGATCATTTCAGATCGGGGACCTCCCATGGTTCCTACTGTAATTCTCATTTGTTATCTGCAGCTTTCAGTACATTACCCATCTAAATTACACTGTCAAAACCCATTTTTATTATATCTTGTTTGCATTAGGGTCACTTTCTAGTTTCAAATTTCATCTTCATGTACATTACTATGAACAAGCTATAACAAAACTCAACTACTGAAAATACATATATATTATAAAGGCATAGTTCTCTTCCTGAAAGATCTATGATTCAACACTAAAATCACATACAAATGCATATTTACAAGCTCTATAGGAAAAGAAGCTGTAAGCCTTAAAGCAGCTCTAAGCCCTTGGGCTTTAGTATTTCAATCACACTGCAAACAAACCAAAACACCAAATTGCAACAACTTAGCAACATCTGTTGGGATATTGAACTGTGTCCTACTTTGTGCTTAAAGGAAGGAAATATTGAAATGATTTCCTGAACCATGGCCTAAGTATTTCCATATTCTGGAGTGCATCAATGGTAACTTCACAAGCCAAGTGATGGAGGGACTGATGCTGAGGGAAGGCACTCAGCTGGACCTCATGCTTGAAAGGAAGCAAGAACTGCATGATGATGTACAGCCTGGGCTGTGGCGACCATGCAATAAGATCAGGATTGAGGAGAGGATTATGAGGGAGAAATGCAAAAAGCAAGAGGCTCACAAACCTAGACTTCACAAAAGCAGGCTTGGTCCCGTTCAAGGATCTGCCTGGAAGAAATCTGTGGGAGACTGTCCTAGAGAGATAAGGGGTCCAGGGTTCTCACAGTGATCTTTCCCCCTTTACTATTTCCCCCCCCTCCCCGCCCCTTAATATCTGTAACAGGTAAAACAGCAATACTTCTTTCTATATGCAGAACTTCTCATAAAACAAAAATAGTTTTATTAATTCATACTGACAGGAGCTCTTGAGTATGGCAGCAGCTGAGAAGGCTTGATAAGCTTTCATGTCAATGGAGGCATACCTTGTGATACAAGCACCTCATTCCTCCAGACACACATGATGGCACTTACAGTCATACCATACTAACAGAAACATGCCCTTGCCCTATTTATCTTCTCTAGAAAGCCTGGCAAATTGAGAAAAATAATCAACAAAACATAGATCTACTTTTAACAGTCCCCAGCTCCAGTGATTCTGAGGAGTTCACTGGAAGAAGCTTTCATAGCACAGCGGGCAGGAATAAGTTCAGGTTCCCCAACAATTGCTAAGCAGCAGAAAGGTCAACTTAATTGCATCGTGTTCCATTAATATCAGCACATAAGATGTATAGCCATGATAATTGGTTTCAAGCATTGAACGTGAAAGGAAGCTGATTCATGCACTTCAGAAAGCTTTAGAGGATATAGAGGGGTGATAACCAATCCTCAATTAGGGCAGAAAGACCTAACATGATTGTGAATGGTATTTAAGAGACTCATGAAGCCCTTGAGCACCTGCATACTACTACTGCCTAATGCAGTACATTTTAAAGAGTTTTGATACACCATCATTCACACAGGATGAAGAAAAAAACAAATTCAGGGGTGAAGCCAGCACACTTCCACATATCAGTTAGTCCACTAATTTCTGTGCAATCATAGAAGTCTATAAATATTAATTTGCCCAGAAGTATATATGTGAATTTGTTGCTAGAATATTAACTAATATAGTCTTCTTCTAGCTATTTGGTGTATCCTTCAATTCTCCCGATAAGATGAAAGGGAAAAAGTAAAAAAATAAAATCTATTCCTTACACCTTGCAAGTAAAAGCTGTACTATCAAATTCCTGTTGCTAGGAAAAAGCTTTTTCCAGCCACTGTGGAATGGCTGATAACCTCGAGAGCAAAGCAATGAGTGTTCCATCTTAGTAAAGGTTGAAGCAGAGATGCTAACACAGTTCATGCCCCGCCTGCTTTCATTTGCTTCAGCAGAGGGTAGAGGTTGGCTGGCAAAACAGAGGAACCTGGAAATCATGTTCTGCCTTACAGAAAAGGCAACTGTGACAGAGCACACTACATTACAATGCCAACGTGGGTCACCAGCAGCTCACCATTACTCCTCTTCTACTGCAAGGAGAAAAGAGAGAAAATTGGAGCTCAACATGCTAGCCTGTTAGGCAGCACAACTCATCTAGCTCCTTTTGCTAACAGCTGTTCCTGAAGTCACAATTGAGGTGTAATACAAATGTTTTCATGAAAATGCTATCCCAGACTTCCAGGTTTAAAGATTTCTGAAATACACTGATTATCATAACTCACCTCTAGATACAGTTCATGTGCTTTGGATGAACACTAGAAATGAAAATACAAAAGCATAAAGGCAATCCTTTTTGCTGCTTTTTAGATATGCTCAGATCTGAGCACTTAAACTGCAAAATGAAAATCCATGGAGGTTTTGATTTACAGCAGAATTGTTTTAATTTATCTACATATTACTCAAGCTAAAAAGAAAAACAGTCTCAATTTCCTTGGGCACTTGCTTTTTCTTTTGAAATGAAATAAAGCACATTCTGGAATGCAGCGTTTGTGTTTCTCTAGTTCTAGCCATGACCATCCAAAGTTTTTATATATATATATTATAGCAACATATTTTGCAAGTCTGTTATTACAAAGTTCTCACAATACTTTGATCTTCTGCATTAAAAATCAAGCATAACATTACACAAAGTTACTTCAATGAATTCTGAAAAGTGGGAGCAAAGCTGGTTGCTTTTACTCAACTTAGTTTATTTGAAGGTTTCTCCCACCCAGAGATGAACAAACCAGAGAAATGAAATAAAGCCTTAAAAAGAGAAAACTTATTCCAAAAGCAGAAGGCTGAGGCACCCTGGTTATTAGTACTGTGTTGCATAGTATGGCAATTTTTCTTTTTTCTTTCTTTTTTTTTTTTTTAAACACGATTCCAAATTCTCTTCTGTCTCTTTTTTAGACTTGTAATTAACTGCTGGAAAAATGCAATGCCAAGATTATGAAAACTCATAGCAAACAAAACTAAAGCAAAATGGATGCATCAGTAGAATCAATAACTACAAACTCTGGCAATTTTCACAGGAAGCTACAGTCGAGATTGCACTGGCCCTCAAACTGTTCTGTACCATCCCACCATAACTCTCCCCTCTTATTATTCCCCTCACCACCTGAAGTATGGAAACTTTGCCATTTCCTTAGAGATGCAAATTGAGAGCATTCCAGGACAATTATTTTTATTGCAAATACTTTGTTCTGAGCAAAGTTTATTAGTTATGGCATAGTAATACTGTGGTGGTAGCCCATTACCACAGATCATTCTCACTCAAGAACCCTGAACTATTTATGATTGCTTACCCCTCCATCTTGTTGCACATTTCTTCAGTTTGACAAGAAGAGGAAAGCAGTAAGTTCGCTCAACACTGCTAGGAATCTTAATAATATATTCTTACATCAATAGGCTTTCTGCACAGAGAGAATGCACTGCATTTCACATTAGCAAGCACCAGACTTGGAAGTTCATACTCTATTGCAAAAAACATTTTCAAGCACCTCAGCTCTTGCTTTGCTTGCATAGATTAAGTATGAATTAATTTTCATTTAGACACAGCAACATTACAGAAGAAAATGTAATGCAGAATAATTATATTTGGAGATATCTACAGATTGCTTCTTACTTTGATATAGCTTTTCTGAAAAGCCTAATCCTGGAAGTACTTGAAAGTGCAAATGAAGAGAGCAGTATATAGCAATATAGCAAGAGAGCAATAAAGTCAACAGTACAGAGATTTATCAAACACTCTGGGACAGCTGTCCAGAAACAGCTGCGCACAGTTACTATTAACTAGAATAAAACTATATTGCTTAGCTGAATTGCACTGCTACACAGAAGGAGAGTCCTGCAGTATCATGGTATCTATTTTATAGAATCAGGGATTTGAGAAGCACAGAGCTAGACAAAAATCAAAATATATTTATAATGAAAAGAATAAGTCAAAGATGCAAAAACTCTACAGCAACTTCTAAATACTTTGACATCTTCTCCACTCTTACCCAGTTTCAAAAGTCATTTAAATACAACCATGTAATCCAATTTGTCCAAACTACTTAGACAAAACTATACCATAAGCCATAATTCTACAATTAGCCTTTCCTTCCAGGCTGAAAAAGCCATCACACCTTTATATTATTCTCATAAGGCTCCTTCATTCCTCCTTTATATCGGACTTCACTGACATAAAACAAATGAAAATAAAGGTATATCAAAAGTATTCTAGTCCACTGAAGTAATAGAATTGCTTTAATTTTTTGGATATTATTTCATTATATCCTACTCTTGGGGACATAATCTTTGTTCTTTGTTGTACAACCTAACGGGCACATTTACAATCACTATCTTCGGTATTTGATCTCTGCAGGGAACAATGGTATTATAAATAGTTCTGATCATTCAAGTGTTTTTGAATGTGCTTTTGGTATATCTTATTTGCTTACCAATATATTTAGCCAAATAACCACCAGTTTCTTTCCATCAGAATAACAGCATTTAATGCATGTTTTGACTCATGACCCTGTGTTTAATTTGATGCACAACTACAACATTAATTCTTCTGGAGACCTTCACATTTTTGCCAATGGGAAGTACTTAAACATAAATGGCATAATATTAATTCAGTCATAGGACTCACTATATATATATATATATATTTAAATAGGTCATCTGTTGAACAAATCCAAACAGTTGCTGCTTGCTCACAGTTGCTCTGAAGGGAGCATGTTCTAAGGCTGAGAGCAAAACAGCTCCATCCCTACTGGTGACCCAGGCACCACAGGCTCTGTGCTAGACACCAACAGCAGCACTGTGAGAACATGCCTTCACCTGCACCCGTGCAGTCCAAATGACTGCACAGCAAAGGCCTACTGATTTCATCTAAATCTTTTTTTTTTTTTTGCCAAAATTCTTTAGCTGCACAACAGCAAGTGGCTACATGGGCAGTTCAATTTGGTAGATCCGAGCCGTCAACCATAACGTGCAGGAAAGTGGAGTTAAACGGGAAGAGCGCATCCCATTCTTCCACCCGTACAGTTAGTTGTTGGCACAGTGCTCATGTCCACAGGCCAAAGAGATTTAGTCTACAAAATATGTACATAGACAAGTGAAATACTATGCTAAACATATGCAGCTATATACACACATATCTCAAAAGGGACAAAAAACAATGCATTTTCAAGACAGCAAAGCATTTATATACTGAAATATTCGTGTTATTAAACCTTCGAAGGAAATTGAAGTTGATGTCTAAACATAAGCTTCTAAACATAATTCATTTATGCTGTCAAGTGGGTAGAACAAGGACAAAATGATAAAACAAGCAAGCAAGTCTCCCTGTATAATTGCAGATAGTTAAGTTCATATGTATCAAAACTCCAAATTTTGCAATAACTCACTGAATTTCTTGTCCATTGGCATTCACGGCTCCTACCAATTGTTCTGCTCTCCAAATGTGCACAGATAAGTGATTTTTTTTTTTTTTGCCAAACACAGCATTCATGTAAAATGTATAAAGCAAAAATTGTATGTAGTATAAACTCTGTAAAAGTTGACCAAGTTAGGCATAGGCAGTCCCAGAACACAGAAAGCTTTGGTCATCCTCACTATTTTGTCCTTGAAGTAGTACTTGAGTAAATAGGATGTTTCACCAGAAAGAGTTAAGACTACTTTGAAAAGACAAATTCATTTTCAGCCACTATGCAGACACATTTGCCAATTCAGGCTTCCACAGATTTCAAGCATACTGGCTGTAACACTTGTCAAGATAAAGAGTTTAACTTCATTAAGCTAAAGCTACAGTCATTTGCAAAAAGACATAACTACAGAGCTGCCAAAGCACACTCAGATTTTGGTTCATGGAAATAAACTAGTCAGACATTCTAACCTAATTTTACTAGACATGTCTGACATTGCCACAAAAAATATTGCATCAGTAAACTTGTGACCTCAGAAAAACTATGTAATACATCAGGGCAATTGAAAGCAATTCTATCAGAACTTGAATTATTATTTCAAATGGAAATTTGCGCTTGAAAGGGTAAACTGAAGCAGAAAACTAAATATATATGAACAGTGCTGTGCTATACATCATTTAGTTAAACCCATGCTGATTCAAATAAATACCTGGAGAAATTACTATACTAGACCAAGAGAAGCAGCACAACAGCAAATTAGAACAGTTGACTTTGTGATACTTATAAACAGCACTTGTATTTCTAAGAAATTACCATAAAAAAATCAAAAGTTTAACCTAGCAACAAAAGATATCTGAATGATGTATTTATTTTGTTTTCAGAAGCACTATGAGCATTATTGCTTTTACTTGTTTCTATATTCAAAGATGCTTGACATTATATCAGTGACAGGTACATTTCAGAAAATAAGCTTGATATGCCTCACAGAGGTTAATTTCTAATCTATTAGCAGAAGCTACCACCCAGATCAACATTACATGGACTTTTCCATTACCACCTCCAGCTGACTGAAAAAAAAATAAGTGCCTGTGTCTATGGTTTCAAACTCAGTGCGCTGCCACGATCTTCCTTTAATCACCTTTCCTGCAGTTAGACAATTCCACTGCTTGCCCCTTACAGCATTCAATAAAACATAATGAATTGAGATTCAGACTCACATAGCAGTAGGCCAATACACAGAAACACAGGGACATAAAGAAAAAGATACTTGCCAGTTTTCATTTGTTGGATTACATGAATAGGAACCAAGACAACAACAGCAATTGCATACAAGAATATGATACCTGCCAGGATTAGCCTGTTGCAGCACAGCATTTTTACTGCTTTTCAGCGGCAGAAATTGTTCTATGTACAAGCAATGTGGACATATCTTAATTCTGGACATTTGATTCTATAGAAGCATATTTAAGTGTATTTTCTTACATACAGGAACTCAAACTGTAATTACACATTAAGTTTCCATAGTGCAAAGGCAAAAAGAAATCCTCAGGTGGAAATGTATCGCTGAAGGCAGGTACATTGCAACAGCTGGCATTTGATTTAATAATATTAGCTATCCTCAAAATGTCCAAACAAATCAGCAGTCAGTCTATGGTATGCATGGGCTTGCATTACAAACTGTTTGAGTGAAATCTTTTTCTTAGTATGTTGCTATTTATCCCAGGTTAGGTAATTTCCCACTGAACAGCATCACAAATCAGAACTAACAAAAATATAAAATCATTTGGTCTGAGCTGTGGCCAGTCAGGAAGGAATTTATCTGATCTTTTCAGTGCACTCCCATTGACAGCAATTTCATTAGCTCTTGTCTATATTACTACTCAGGACAGCATTTCTGCTACTCACCACAACATAAAAGATTAACACACAGGTTTTGAAAAAGCAGATACAGTTCATTTTTAAGATTTTTAATCACGTTACTCTGAGAGGTAAAAATACAAATGGAGCTATCTGCAATATGAAATACTGCAGTCACCTCAGTGTCCCAGAGGGCTTCTCTGTGTACCACACAGAAGGGGCACAAGGAGCACAGCTGCAGAGCCCTGCAGAGACCAGAGACATCCAAAGGCCCCCATTCTGTTTGAGCTTCCCAGGGCTGCAAATTCTTACCAAAAAGTAGTTATAAAAGAAAGGGGTAACAGGCTAATCCCATTTAAGCCCTGGTCTTAACTGTAAGTACATGTGATGACCAACTTGACTACAGGGCTGAAAAGACACTGATTTCAAGACAGATGAGACAAGCTCCTCCTGTCCTGGGGTGCTCCACTCTGCCCTGCGGCCACAGCTCAGGCAACACCAGCTCTTTTGAGGAGACAGAAGGCATAAGGATGGGTAGAAACCATAATGAGATAAGAGGTAAAGGCAAAACAAAAGCCAGGGCACTCAAAACTCAACTGAAGACTCATTAAAAGCCAAAACACAGTCTCCTGCTCCAGATATAAAAATATTTCATCCACTTGGTTTTAAATGAAACAGAAGGCCAGGGCAGGGGGGTGGAATGCATACTAAACAAAAACCAGGAGAAATAAGTCAAAAAAAGTAAATAGCACTAATTGCAAAATGAACTTTTAACAGGATTTTCAGATATGTTGATATGGCCATTTCAGTTTATATTTAGATTATAGATAAGTTGGTTTAATAATGAATTGTCAAGAACCAATATAAAATAAGGTAAGAATGAGAAGAAACCCCTGAATATAAGCCAGGGACTTAAAAGCATAAAAACCATCCGGTTCTTTTTAACAAAACCTAAATACTGGTGAAAATTAACTGTTCTAAAGAAACTCTCATCACCCAAGTCTAGGTAAGTGGACTAAAATACCTGTATATTCTGTACACACAATACATGTGCAGCTTAAAAATTTTCTTAACTAATCACTTGTAAACCCCAACATTCTGTGCAAGTGCCTGATGTTACCCAAAAGCAGAAAAATGTTGGAAGCCAGAAGGTGGCTCAGTTAAAACCAGAGTTATGCACAGAGTGTCTTTAAGTCACTTGATCTGTAGAAAGAATCCCAGGAACAAGCAATATTTTCCAGACTTATAAAATAATACTACTACAGTATCTTCTCAACTTTTTTCCCTCCTATTTTATAAATAACATGAATGTTTAAGCCTCCTTGTTAGTTTTGAAAGCAATTCTATAATTGCTTATAAATGATTATAGAATTCATTATAATGACCCACAGCATTTTTCACTATTTAGCTCTGGTTAATGATATGTCACTAAAAAGAGAATAATCCATAGAAAATTAGAATTACTTTTCAGTTTATTCCTCAGATCTAATCTATTAACTTTGGGTGGGGGAAGGGAAGACTGATTATAACACTTGGATTTTACCAGAGTAGATATATTGAGCTCCAAACTGAGCTGTACTAGCACTCCCCTTAGTTCTCCGAGAAGTCTGTCTTGCTTTTTTTTCTCCTAATATTGACAGGAAATTCTGTATTATTTTATGAAAGGAGAACACATGCATCTCCTGTGCCTCATTAATACAACCTCTATTTCTCTTCCTGCTCTAGGAACATCAAAACAAGAACCTATGAAGAGGAAAAAACAGCAGAGCAGCAACTATACAACCAAAATCTAAACAAGGGAAACTTCACAGTTGTAACAGAGGATGTCAAATGCATAAAGTAATGAAAGCAGATGTTTTTCTTTCACCTCATTAACTAACTAACCTCCAAGACTTGCACACAAAGCTGACCTGCCTGAGGTTTGAAAAAATGCTCTCAAGTGTCCAACTCAGGTGACAAATGTGAGGAACTGTCCACTGTGGAGGATGCAGTTCAACTTCAGTAACTTGAATCTCACCTAACTTTTCTTTTTCTTTTTTTTTCTTTTTTTTTAAAAAAAAAGAAAAAAAAAACTTTACAACCAGATGCAAATACAATAGACTTTTTACAATGCAATACATTAAAATATAGTTAATAAATATATGGACTCTCCTTTAAGTTTAAAAAATAAGGTTTTGACTTTCCCAACTTTTGCCACTTTTCTAGGGTATATTACACATTTGATCAGTTTACCTGTGTTAGGCAACTTATGGCCATTTAATAATTGTAGAAGACAAATTCCCGACCAATTGTTTCCTCTCTTCTCATGAAGAAGGTTTACACATTCACGAGCGTTCATTCAGCCAAGCCTGCCACAAAATGAAACCCTCACAATTTTAGTGTTAAATACGCCAGTGCTGAGGCTTCTTCTATTTTACTATTTCTGGATAATTTCTCACAGTTAGCTTATGTGCCCAATTTCGATATCTAGCAGTTGTTCATGGCTCACCTACACCCAGAAGGAATAAAGGAAATTTTAAGATTCCAAATGGATTATTTTTTAACTGGGGTAAAGATGCACCATCTTTCCTGACAGCTACTAGAGACCACAGCTGGCTCTGGAGAGTACTCCTCTGGGCAAGGAAGAGTTTTAAAAAAATAAAATCATTACTCTGATGCCAGAGCATTATTTTACTGCTCCCTGGCAAAGCAGTGACTAACTTAAGCTTTGAGCACATCCAGTGAAACAGCACTGCTCACTTGGCTCATTCTGTCCCTTGCCCAAGTATCTGCTGCTGGCACCTGTCCAAGACAGGACCCTGGGCCTGCAGAGACCCCACATGGCCACTGCCATCCCTTTGATCACTCTGTAGCTTCCTCCTGGCTTTTGAATATTTATTTCAACACCTCTCTCCACCACAACATTCATAACTGAATCCATGGAAGGCATGAGCTTCCTTTTTAGAATTTCAAGTTGACCATGCTGTTCTATTTTCAACACTTTTTTTTTTTTCCCCTGGTTGCACAGGGATGGATGCAAATAGATGCAGATTAAAGGAGTTCAAAAGAAAAACAAATCAAAAGGGTCAATTAAATATACTGTTGCTGTCAAAATGGTCAATTAAAAATGCCATTGCTGTCAAATTTTATCTGACTTGCTTCTGAAAGGGAGCTGATCTCACAGCTAATCAGAGCAAAACTGGCACTATTTCATGACACATTTCAGTTCAGCTAAAGTGCATGGCTAAGGTTGATGAGAGAAATCTCTTGGTCATTTACAGGGCAGGACAGGTTAAAGAATCAACTGAAAGAACATCTTCAAGATAAGTATAGAAAAATGCACCTCCGACCATTAGATGTCACTGGCAATCACGCACAGCAGAATTGCAGTGGTTAATCCATTAACATGGCTCCAAACAACAGCCAGTCAACACAACTGTCTGTAATAGTTATTCCATTGCACACAAGCAGGGCTGCCATGGAGGTTTACAGCTGTCACGGTCTCCATAGAACAAATTGAATGGACATAGTGTTCAGTGCACAGTGCTGTCTTGAGCACTTGCACAAGGTCCAAACACAACCCTCAAGCTATAAAGATTGGTGACAGCAGTTACGAGATAAGAAATGATAGCACCTGAACATCATGCTTTCTCAGCACACAGACTTTGCAGCAAACAGTGTCACATCCCACTCTCCTGGATGTGACACTCTGCCTTCTCCCATATCCGGACACCATTTCCTTGAGGCTAACAAACTTTTGAACTTCTGAACACAGAGCCTTCACAAATGGCACAAACATTAAGTACTTTCCTTAGACTCCTTTCCTGACCTCTGCCTCTGTGTTTATCTAATAGTTAAACTACAGGACCCCCAACATACAGCAGCAAGAGCTGCTAAAGATTTCTCCAGCAAAATGAATGCCTAACAAACCTACAGTCTTTAGGGTCTTTTAAATTCATATGAACAGTTGGAAACCTTTTCAAAGACACAAGCTGCCATAGTACGTGTTTTCTCAATTAAGCTTCCTTCAACAGGACTGATAAGAAGGCTCAGACAACAGGCTGCACTGTAAATCCTACTGATCTCAAGAGGACTGGAGCTCCATGATGAGGTTAAATGTCTCTTACAGCAATTAAAATTAACATTTAAAATATATGCTTGGGAACACCTTTTAAAAATTAATGGTTATAGGTTATGGCTTTGCCTAGGTCTGTATTTCAAAGTTTTGCTAATGAAGTTGCATCAATTTAGAATACATGTGCTCCTTGGCAGGTTTTGACTTCACCAGAACTGCCAATATAAATACAGCTTTCCACACAGAAGTGTTATTTTGTCAGTTTAGCTTATGGGATTTAGAAAGATCATATATCAGGGTTTATAAAGAAAAATTCTGCTAGTACTGGATGCATCTACACTACAGAGATGGCAGGGTTATGGGGCCATTTCTTCAGTTTCTCTGTCTGTGCACAATCATCCAGCCAAAAGCTCCCTGGGATGGGCTGTTACAAGATAACCAAAACACTTGTGAATTCTTCCTCACCCACCCGGAATTTATCCTCAGTTCCAAATTTGTAAACATAGGATCAAATCTAGAAAAGCCACAGTGAAAAATTCTTTAGTCTATCATAGTTTCATGTGGCCGCTGAGGCTGATGAAAAGACATTCTATGTAATGTTTGTGGCACTGCACCTGCACTGTCATTGGCTACAAAGAGAACTCGCATAGTGCACACCTTCCAACACGTGTTAAAGAAGGTGCCTTGGGGGAACCACAACACCCAGCAGCTTGCCAGGGGAAAACCAACTGCTCCAAGTGTTCTGCAACCTGTACAGCCCAGGGCACAGTGAGCATGCTGCACGTGCACCTTCTGGGATGCAATAATCTCAAATTCAGCAATGTATCCACTCTACCCCCTGGATTCTTGACAAAATGATCATAACAAAACCATCACCCAGGCTCATTTATGAGCTCATTTCATCACTTGTTTTGCATTTGCTAACTCATGAGACAATAGTCCCAGGAGCAGCAATTAATATTAACTTTCAGCTTTCTGAATAGTTATAGTTAAAAAATAATAATAATGAGAACTTTTCTTCTCCCTGCATATCATCAATTTTGCTCAGTGGGAAACCAAAATGATGCAGGGGCACAGGGTTGAGAAAGGCTGAGTAAAATGCAATAAAATTAAGCATTCTGTAAAATGATATAAATATGAATCAATCTACATGATGACCCAATCAGGGAAAGACATGTTATCCCATTTTACAATGAATCTGAGAGAGAGAATTTAAGTGACTTGCCTAAAGCTAGAACTCACAGATGGTAACTTCAAGGTCCCATTTCCTATTTTCTTCCTGATACTGTTCTGAATTAAATCACAGCTGGAAAGACATGACATTTATTCCTTAGCACTGTTTCTTGAATCAAGCTCTACCTAGCCTAAGAGTGCAACATATGTTGCTTTTTTTGAAGAAAAACATCCAACAGAGAAACAATAAGGTGTCTAAGTGGTATTAAACAAGTCTATATATATCCGCAAATTTTCTAAAAATACAAAGATCAACACAAAATAAAAACCACAACACAAAAGTCTGTCAGACATGTACTTTCAACATAGAATTAAAAACATGCCATCTATGGACACTGTCATATGGAGATGCGAGAACACAGAAAACAAATGATACTGAAAAGTAATATTCAGCATGCAAAGCAGGAAATTTGGTTAAGATTTCATAAGCTCAAGAAGAAATCAGGGTTAGATATTTCCCTGTGTGGATGCTCTTCATTGCTCAGCACTTTTTGATTGTCATCAGTGTTACCCTTGCCTGGCGCTAGCCAAGGAAGCAAGTGTGCAAGGACTCAGAAATGATTCTCAAGTTTTTGTCTGTTTTTCTCTCCCCTGAACCACACTTTTCCTCATCTGGAAAGCAGTGACAGGGGTCAGGACAGGGAGGAAGAGGGAATCTCAAGTACTGCTCACCAGAGGCAAACCATAAGAGGGACCTACTTTAAACAGCTCTCTGCTTCCTACAATTTAGGACACCTTAACATTGTTAGACACATGGGGAGGCATCTTTGACTAAAGTGATTGCTACTCTGACAAAAAGGATGATAAATTAAAATATTCCAAAAACACTCCTAGGGTTTTATGCCATTTTGGAGGATCTTTTAATAGTCTCTTAGTAATTTTGCAATAACACTGAATAATTTTCAGTTTCACAAAGCAGTACCAGCATAAAGTAGTTTTCTCCCAAGCTTCCACAAATTATGCTTCACAGGTGAGAGAAACTAAAACCAAGACAAGATTTTACATTTTTTTCTTCTTAGCAGGACCCCTAAGGCTGACCACTGAACTGGATTAAGGACCACAGAGCTTGTTACAGCTGGCATGATAGCAGGCCAAAAGGGTGCAAGCTTGTTTTTTAATAGTTAAAATATAATTATAAAACCTCTTGGTTCCTTTTTAAGTCCCAAACTAAGCCCTCTTTCAAATGAGAAAGAAAAAGCTAACAGCTAGTATAAATAATGATCCTTAAAAGCCTCAGAAAATTTCACCTGGTAGGAAAATGGCCTGTAACAACCTCAGATGTGCTCACAGCAGGACCAAGTCTTGCATTGCGAGGATATGAAGCAGGAGATCCATTTGTGCAGATTTAGAGTGCATATATTTCATACAATCAAAAGTTGAGATTACTCTAACGAAAGACCAGCAAACATTACCAAAAGTTCTGCAGAGAAAAATCCTCCTTGAAGTTCAATAGACACAAGAAGGGACAGGGACCTTCTTGTGTGACACTTCTGCCTTTACTTTCCACGGCCTGGAGAACTCGCTGCAAGTTAGACAAACTATTTTCAATTGCATTGTACTACTACCATAAAAGCAAAATCATCTGAAATTTCTCTTTAGAACTGAAATTGAGAACCAAATTAGAAGGGAGACATGAATTGGCTGTTACATCCAGTTCCACAAATACAGGCATTCTTCTACACTGTCCCCAATTACTAAATTAGTGCAATGAGTTAAGGAAGAAGGAAAGTCAAATGACGTTTAAGAAATGATGTTTAGGTTATAAAAGTACTTAAAAACATAATATTATGGCCCAAATGCAAAAACTTCCTTGTATTAATTTTCACATTAATATGCAAATGCACAGATGTCAATACTGATTTTTAATATATCCAGCATTTCATTGCTCTAGAGAAGGATTTGAATTGCCCTTTTCCCTCAGAGGGAAACAATAATTAAGTTACTGTAGCCCCTAATTTATATTAATTGTGCTTCTTTCCTCTCTGAAGAGTACCACCTACAGACAGAAAGGATGGAAATAGTATTGCCTTTGAGACATCTCTCAAATCCCTCTTGTGCACAGAAACATTAACAATATCTTCATCCTCCTCCTCGTTTATAGGAACTAGACAAATATGGATTCCAGCTGCAAAAATGCTATTTATTTTTTGCTTTTTAAAAAAGTATAGAAAAACAAATCTTATCTTTCTGACCTTCAACTTCTCACTTGTGGCATATTAACAACATACTGTGTGCTCACTGAGAATAAGTACTAAATCAGAGCTCAGTTTATATGGCAAGGTCAGTGACTACGTTAGATACATTCATATACACTTTTGTTATGCAGAGAATCACTTAGCAAACAATATTTAACTCCAGAAGTTTGCAGCTTGCACTAACTGCCACTGACAGAAATTTAAATTCTGGCCTGATAAAGCAGTCTTACAGAGATTAAAATAATGCATTTCCAGTTATTACAAGTTCTACAAATAATGCTGCTGTACAGCAAAAAACAGGGAGGCTCATGTGAAATAAGAGAAAGTCAACTCAGTTTGAAGATTACTCTCCTCATGAGGCCTAGTAGTATCACAGTTCAGGTCATCCTGGGCCTGTTTGCAATAATTGTTTGTGCATGCAGAACCCAAATTTAGCATCTGTAGGACTTGTACTCTCAATGACTTTAACATAGCTGGATAAAGTATCAGGAAAATGCATCAAAACACTGAATAAATAAATAGAATGAACTTCAAAGCATTGCCCAAAGGCAAATTATTCAATGCAAGAAAAAGGAAACACCTAAAGGAACAGCTGGTTGGGCTACATCTGGGAAGGTACCCCATTAATTTCCAAGTTCCTGAAAATTTAGCCAGAGACTTGGAGATCAAGCAAAGTTTGTTTAGTTTCCACATCATCACCAAGAACAATTTCATAGTTCAGAAGAGACCAGGTTAAAAAATTAATAGAAAACATGAATTTCATATAGATTAGGGGTAGGAGAACAAAGCAGAAGGGAAAAGAATCACGGAGGACAAGATCCTAATGTCAGTATTACTTATCAGACATAATTATCTGTTTTGACAGCTGAGCTGCAGATAATAGAATAATACAGAAAGTGACCAACTGCATCTAGCAGCAGGCTGCTTTTCAGCTTGCATCAGCCAACGCAGTGCTGTGAAGTTTTGTTTTCATACACTTCTCCATAACTGAGTAGAGCAGTTATACTTCAAAAGCCTCAACTCAGTAAACGTTAAACTCTTAAAAGCCTTGAGCACAAAATTTCTTCCAGACACCATTGAAGCTTATCAAATTTTAGCCCAGATATTAGCTTGTTCCCCATTGGGTGCATGCCTTGAGGATGCTACTTTTCACCCATCCCATCTCCCCAGGCCTGCATGGATCACGCATTAGAGAACACGTCCGGTTCTGATGGAAGGAAGAAGCCAGGCGCTGCCTGGGGCACTGCACACCACAACCATCCCCACAGCTGCTACCAAACCAGCTCTCCTGCACCCAGGAGACCTGCATCCAGTGCTCACAGACTGGGCCACCTGTACAGCACATCTGCAGTATCCAAATAATTTAGCACATTACAAGGTTTTTTTGTTCCCAATTGTTCCTGTGTTCATTTTGTGTTTTTATACAGAAACTGTGGCTTTATTTAAATAGACAATATTCAAGCCTAAAAGACTTGCAAGTTCTGGACGCTTACATTATTTTTACTCAGTCATATATGACTACATGCACAAAATATTTATTATCAATAAAATGATCCCTAAAGGCATTGATATTATAACAAGGTCACTTCATGCATCTCTTGGTACAAAATGGATCAGGAACATCATTTGCTGACAAACACTAGATGAAATTAGTCCTACTCCATCACATGTTGCAAGAGGCAGTACCTATGATTTAACCAATACCACAAATATGCCTGCAGCTTCTTCACCCTTGTTGGCAGGTTGACTTGTTCAAGAGCCTAAAGAACCTTTCATAAATTTAGACATGTCTTTGCACAAAATTATTACAACATAGGGGAGCGAATGCATCTACACCCTTGCTCCAGAACATGGCATTTGTATATAAGCAGGGTATTCTTGTCACAATTTTTCTGAAGAGAAGGAATTTTTCCTTTTGAGTGAAGTGGTAGGGAAGTGAGACACACATACTCTGCACCAATTGCCAGCTCTAATGAGTCCAAACATCATCTTTCAGGAGCACCTTGTGCCCTAACAGAAGAGGTCTGGGAGTCATGTGAAAACCTTGACTTGCTCTTTCGCAGATCAGCCAGCCAAAACATCTTCACCCTTCCTGCTTCAACCACTTTAAGTTACTTAGATTCTTTAAACATCTGGAAGTCTTTTGATGTAAATGGATTTTGGCTACACTACATCAATCAAGTCCTAGAGAACACCTGAAAAAAAATTGTCTTGGAAAAAATGCATGTTTAAGTAACAGACTACTAACTACTCTAGAAAGATTGTCTGTATCAATACACATTGCTGAATATTGATACATTTCTGTGTATCAATACACATTGCTGATCAGAAGCAATTATCTAATCTGTACCTCAGTGGCACAACCCAAGTTACAATTCAGAATAAAATTTAGGTGTTTTATTAGAGCAAAACAATAATTTACCGTTTGCATTCATATAACAAGCTTGAACAGAGGAAGAAACTGAATACCTGCTTGCAACGACCAGTTCCTCAGGCTGAAGAAAGCCAAGATGAACTGTGTGCCTTTTCATAGATACCAGTTCAAGCAAAAAGTTAGGGACAGACTGACCGTTGGGTAATAGAGATCACGAGGCTGTTTTAGGCAGCTAATGATATTCAGTCCCCAGAAATGTATTTAAGAATTTATGGCAGGTATGGGGCGGCTCTCACCAAGAGCTCCAGCTTTGCATAAATACCGTTTTCTCCAGTGCATCATTTCATCCAGAAGAAAAACAACCTATGAAATCCTTCCATGGATTTTAACTCAAGTGGGATTAGTGGCAGAATTGATATGTTGGAAAAGGTGACAGTTTTGAATTTTAACTTCTCATTCCTAACCTGTAAAATCCTCATAATTCTCATGTAAAAATAAATTTTTAAAAATAGCTCTACCTCAGAGAGCTCTCCTTTTATCTGAACCACATCATTGGTTTCTCTGTGACAGTAATTCCTGTTGGAAAATTTCCTGTGTGGAAAACAAGTCTCCAACACTGTATTGACTGTATTCCATTGACTGTATTGTCTTGCAGCTAAACTCTGCCATATTGTATGAGGAGATAGAAGCAAGTTGTGCTTATAAATGCTACTTAATTACTTCTGCTACTTAAGAAGTTTTGGGTATCTCTGGCAAGTAACTAAAGAAGAGAGAAGAGAGAAGAGGAAAAAGGAACAAGTGCAGTAACCTGAGGTATTGTGAAAATTAAAAAGCATTTTCCTTTTGATTCATTAAAAGAAATGATGCCCATATGTCTCTGGTCAGACATGCAGTAAAACAGATTGAAGACTGAAGTATTACCAACCAGGCCTATCTGGAAGTCAAATCCTCTATGATCTTAAGACATGATTTTCTTTAATAGTTTGCCTGAAACAAACCCTCAGACAATTCATTTCTAGCAGAATGAACAGTGCCTCCTAAGCAGTTCAAACAAATGAAGATGTAAAAAAATTCAACTGAAAAAAAATCAGGCATAGGAAAGATTTTGGAAATGCTTCACAACCTCTGGTGGAGAATGCATAAAGGCCCTTACATTTGGAATAAAGCAGAAATTCCTGCAGTCTACTTTGCTAAGAGACTTATGTCACTCATATTACGCATTATACCCCTCCTATGGTCTAACACACACACATCCAAGATATTGCAGTAACCGACATGTTACGCTGATGGCACCAGAGCTCAGTGCAGCCTCCTCTCTCCCAGGCATCTTGTCCAGCCTCCCAGGCTGCATGTGCTGAGCTTGTCTGCTCCACAACTACTCTTACCAGAGCTAACTGGCGAGCTGAAGGCTATTCTTTGGGCTCCGTTCACTCTCACATTAATGGTAGGAACACAATAGCATTTGGCAACCCTGCTACAGCATACTGCAGTTCAACTAAGCATCCTTACATTTTTAAGCTATGTAGCCCAGTGTTTGCATATGAATCAGTACCTCCAAAAGACAAGGATTAAACCTTAAAACTCCATCTCCACCACTGACTGGAGGAAGAAACAACCTACAACAAAAATAACCTTTAATGAGAGCGTAAAACAGAAGACAAAACACCACTAAGAGCATCCTGTGTACCATTTTCTGAAGTGCATACAAAGCCTTTCATTTCCACCCCCCCCAAGTACTTCAGATTTGAATATTTGATAGTTAAAACTGTTGCAGTTACAGCAGTGTCTATTTTAAAGACCTATTTAAAATTGCATAATTTGGTCAAACAAGGGATATCTTTCATCTCCAAACTAGGACAATAAACTGGGAAAAACCAGCCTCAGCTTACAACAAATGAAACCTTATTCTGCTTAAAGTTACATGTGTGCTGTCCTGTCCAGAGACTTCAGAGGTTTTCCCTCTCAAATACTGAGACCCCCCAAACACAGAGCATGACAGTTCATTCAGATCAAAAGGATCACAGGATTCACAAAAAAACAACAAAGACAAAACAAACAAAACTTTTTATATATAAACCCACATTTTTTTTTATTCTATTCATTATGAAAACCTGGGATCCAAAAGTAGGATCTTCAAATTTCCACAGACATTTAAGTGATGGAGCTACCTATTTCAAAACTGCTGTTCTACCTTAAAGGCTTAACTTATGATCCACTCTTGTAGAAAAAAAAAAAAAAAAAAAACCACAAACACACACACACCCCACCCACAAAACCACACACACAAAAACACAAACCACACACCACACACAAATCTACTCATCCTTTTGCAGTTTAATAGCAATGGCTGAGTATAGCATATTCTGAGATTTTATTTCCACAATCCTGAAACTTCCAGATAATAAGATTACTGTTCTAAAGATGATTAGGCATGACAATTTCAAGCTGAGTGTTTTTGCTTTTTCATTTTTTCT
>JASSRY010000271.1:376468-463365 GCA_032466555.1 Tinamus major | reverse complement strand
GATAATAAGATTACTGTTCTAAAGATGATTAGGCATGACAATTTCAAGCTGAGTGTTTTTGCTTTTTCATTTTTTCTTAAGGCACAAACTCATGGTGTCTTGTAAACAAGCAAAAATTTGAGTCAATAAATTTGGCTATTTTCAACTACATCTATTTTAATTGCTAGATAATTAAATACTCAATATAATGAAGCAGCAAAAGGCAAGACCATTTGTGATAAAATATTGGCTTAATTCAAACTTTTACTCTGTAATCACCCACTTAATCCTTTTCTCATTACAAACATCTGAAAACAGCCTCTAAGCTGTAACTGCTGCACTGGAGTTGTGGCCCCTTGACAGACACATGGGCAGCTCTCGCCCCGAGGCCCCACAGCAAGACAGAGCTGTGCCAGGCTCCACCTGCCCGTTATCAAACAAACACTGGTGTCCTGTTATCATGACACTGAAGTAAAACCTGTATTCTGCATGTTCTCAAATGCAAGAGCTTTGTCATGCTGTCATGTCTACAAGGAGAGGACATGAGGTCAGCTGTTCACAGCAGGCACAGAAACAGCAGAAATAATGCATTTGTATTACTTTTCCACACATCTAACTTGGATCAACTATGCTGAGCTGTACATGTGCAGTCTGGCTACAGCAATCATGGCCTTGGTTCTAACCCTTTAGCATTAACAGATTCTGGAGCCAAGAACTGTAACTGTCATGTTATGAGACCAAAGAAAGAAAACAAATACTACAAGCTGGTTATGTTACATGTGCAGCATCGTACATGATGATACTATACCACAGATAGTCCTCAGTAGCATTTCGAGGGGTAAATATTAAGAAGGATTTATGACTCTTCCACACAGGTAGGTGCACTAAAGAAAAATAGCAAACCAGCACAAGCAGTGAAGTGCAAGTGGAAAAAAGCAAGTAGTCTCTGACACCACAGGAGATACCAGAGCACAAAAAAAGGCTTGTGGTGGGCAGGAGCTAATGTGCGCAAGAGCAAAGGAAAGAAAGATTGGAACTCGTTAAGAGCGTGAACCTTAAATTACTATCTTTTTATCAAAGATTTAGCAGAGCAATTCAATTTAAGGCTTATTTGGCCCTTGTTAAACAAAACACATATTTTGCTTCCTAGGCTAATACAGAAATAAGGTGTCCTTGAACAATGTTTTCTTCCAGAAATGAAGATTTCAACTTATGCTTTCCTTATATGCTCACATAAAAATAAGAAAATGAGTTCAAATGTGTCTATATTTAGTTTATTTTTTTTTTTCTTCCCTCTGGAAAAAGGGCTTTTATTTCATATCATATTTAACCAGGTATAAAACAGATGAGGCTGACAACTTCCTTAAACTTTTGATTTGAACATTTTTCATGTTTGAAAAGTAGTTCCAGCTGTTTCTAAGGTGCACTTTACATAAAGACCAAACATTTAACAATTTTAATATAGCTCTCAAAAAACAAGCCTATAAAAAGATTTCTTCATTAAAACCCAAGCCCTCTGTTAACAAGCGCACTCGGGTTTGCTTTAAGTGCTGAAAGCATACAGCTGGTAATTAGTATCAAAGTAATTAGAAACCCTACTTTAACCAATCAATTTTCACTTCCATATGCTGAAGAGAAAACATGAGACATTTTCTTGAGCTACAAATTTTAACTCTGTATAATTTAATACAAGTTTTATACACTTTATTCAAGTTCAAGACTTCTTTTTTTAGCCTTGAAAGAGTTGATCATGCTTTCCAGTGTAGGAAAGACTACCAAAAGTAACACATAATGTTAGCTTACCTAGTCATAATCATTACTCGATTGAATGGCTAAGTTAATTCAAAAAATATAAATGTATCCATCCTGAATACAAACCCACATTAGGCATGCTTCTCACAGCCTCTTCATATAATTTTTCCCCTCAATGGAATGCTATCAAGCAATTCCATTTTAATCTATCCATTTTTCTTTTTTAGCTATTTCCTTTACTCTTTCACTTTTCACAGGAATTGCTTCAAAGCCTCATCAGTAGGCTCTGCTCATTGCTATGAGAAACAAGCTTTAGCCTTCAGTCATTTAAATGTTATTTCTTGGTTGAGATTATTAAATTAAAGCATCTTGAATTTTATGGGGGGAAAGTCAATGAGCATAGAAATATCAGAATAAGCAGCCACCAGATACAACCTTGTAATAGTTCTGTGGCTACAGGTCAAGTTCTACAGCATTACTATTGACTCTCTCTAACAGAATATTTATTGTAATTCAAAGCCAGATGATAGAGTCAGTCAGGTAAGAGTGTTATTTTCACAGAGGAAATGAGTAGTTTAAAGCAAGGACTTGGAAACAAACAAAGATTCAAACCAACTCCTTCTGGAAAGTTTTGTTGTCCTTTAAAGGAGAGGCCTATTGCAACCTCACAGTGAGTAAGAAATTGCAGAAGCATCCAAGGGAACACAAAAATCAGAGGGGTGGAAAAGGAAGAAAATCCCTAATCTTCATTCCTGTTTCAGTTTAGACTCCCTAGTTTCAGATGTTAGCAATATCAGGAACTTTTTCCACAGCAATTGTCTACTCCTGCTGGAAAGGTATCGAACAAGCCCTTTTTTATAAATATAAAATCCCCATCCTTGCTGTTTTTTCCTATACATTCTTCACCTACTTACAACTTTAATCAAAAACTTCAATTGGTTCCTCAAATGTGTAGAATGTCATAAAATAGAGTTAGACATCAAGTCAGAACTTATATGGCCAGATACCATTAATCTTCACAAACACTGCATGGAATTACATCTCAGCAACATCACTTTAGGTTCGTTACATATTGATTTAAATTTTCCTTTGAAAGCAAACATTCGAAAAAGCAAACGTTACGAAGACATGCTGTCCTGTTAACCTGTGTAAAAAGACCCAGAAGCCTGCAGCAACCCCTACTGCAGTACCAGTATAGGGAGTTGTTGTAATCTGAGATCTGATACAGTGCCAAAAGTCTTTAAGCCTTAAAAAATGCTTTGCAGATACAAATCAAGGCTGATAACAGCCTCCAAATAGAAATTAAAGATCAAGTTCAGCTCTAAGTGATAGCATGCAGATAGTTAAACACAGAAAAGCTATTAAGATACCAGTGTCATATTGAGCAACTTGATTTTATGCAGCTGCTACTTCCTTTAGACAAAATGGACTCACATATGAATACTAAGTGTTCCAACTCTGCTAGAATTTATCTAAAAAACGCTAAGAACAACAGCTAACATTTACTCATATCTAAGTTTCTGCTGCAAGCTGCACATGATACTTTCCCCTTGCCACATTCTAGGATTTAAAGCTGAATTAATATACCTCATTTATTTGAGGAAGTGTTTTCCTTGTCAGTTCATTTTCATATCAACTTAAGTGTTTCAACTTTTTTCCCCCCTGAAAAGGCACAAGTAAACTCACACAAAAATATCTTCTTTATAGAAGAAAAACACAGGAGTGTCACCTGTGAAACACCATGAAGATGAATAGCTGTCTACTTTGGCAGCCAGCTGCAACAATGCATCACACTGACTACTTTTGTCCTCAGCGAATCTAGGCTATATTTCACTCTAAATGCTATCTTGTATGATGTTTATATTTCATGGTAAAATATTATATGCAATCCTCAGATTACCTCACGCCTTGTAACCCTCAGTCTGTAAAAGTATTTACATATGAATAACTTCACTATAGCCAGGAGATTACTTGGCTTTCCACCATTGCCTGAAAAGCAACACTATAATTGTGGGAAGAGATGGGGAAAAAAAAAAAAAGAAAGAAAAAAAACAAGGAAGGAAAGCAAGTGGAGTTTAGAGGAAAATCCCCTTCTGTACTTTACTTAGGCCTTTCCCAGCTAGAACAAGTAACTGAGCAAATAACAAGGAAAAATACCAACTAACTTCCTCCAAGTCAACAGAGGACTTGGGATTGAGAGGTCTACTAGCAACTCGACGCTCCTCCCTTCAGTCAGTTGCAATCGAGTCACAAGCCTCCTAGTTTGGGGGAAAAACATGCTATTTGGACACTGATGCAGGGCAGCACTCGCTGCTCAGAGCGCAGGGAAGGCACCGTCTCCGCTGCCCCAGCCCACAGCACCCGAGTCCCAGCAAGGCTCCCTGCCTGCTGAGACACCCCTGCAGCAGCCCACATGGGGCCTCAGCTGCTGCTAGGATTCCAGTTGTATAAAAACAACTGGATAATAACATACAAACAACAGCCAGCCATAGGAAGCTAGCCTGAGAGGCAGCTCTAACCTACCACTGTGACCATCCAAAAAATGCTAGTCCCACAAAAGCCTGGCTGCTGGCAACATTTCTAGCTGTCCAAAACACCTAAAGGGACATTCTTAACCAAATGTATATTGTATATGGGCCTGTTGGTCATAATGCACCATAGTGAGCACTGGCCAAAGTCTTTGCAACAGGCAGCTTCAGAAGGCAATGCCAAGTTGCTCTTCTCCAAGTATTTAGTGGCTTGGTGTGCAAGCCCTGAAGGCAACCACAAACTTGCTGCACTGGACAGAGGAATTTATGAGTCTAGAATATGAATGCTGGCAGAAGCAGCCACATCTTTGCAAACAAACAAGCTTAAATGTTCTGTTCTAAGTGCATTTAATATGAAACAAAAGAAAAACAAATCAATATTTAATTTTTGCATGTGGTTTAGTACACCCTACCTAGTCAGCAAGCTAGTCTACAAGAAAGATTCCATGTGAACAGATAAGACTATACACACTTTAAGAAGAAACGATTTGTGCTGCAGACATCAAATTGCCCTAGTAACTCACAAGCTCTTCTGTGCAAGTATGGGAAATACATTGCAAAAAGTCAAAGGCAAACCTTTCAGGTAGTGTGCTAGTATGTAAATTTAGAGTATGCTACATTGGTTTAAAGTACGTAGACACATCTGTTGAGCTCTTAATAAGTGAGAGATATTACATACTACAGTCAGGTAAGACTTGCATAATGGTATACTCAACCTAGTAACTGAGTCTAACACTTCCCAGACAAAGCTTAGTAAAAGGACAAAGCACTTGCAATAACTGCTGAGCAATTTTTCTGTTGCTGTTAGCATGCTGCCTCTTAACTCAGAGCTTCAATTTCCCTGGTGACGCTGAAGGATTCTGGCAAATGTAGCTGTTGGTTCTATTTTCACCTCTCCAGATGTGAGCCAGCTTATTCCATTTTTGTTATATCCCCTAAATTATATATTTGAATTGCACAAAAGTTAAAGTCTGTGGTTGAACAGCAATCCAGAAGACCTATAACTCATAGCGTGCAAGAAATGATACGAAATTTCTATAATTTGTAGAATACTACTGATTACTAAGAGAATATGCTATGATACACAGCAATAGGCTTATGCCATCAATCCCATAACCCCTATCATTCAAGCAAGTTTTCTTATTTTTGAGGTGCTTAGTTGTGCACTAGCAGTGAGAAACAAGTAGTTTCTCTTTCCTGATAGCCAGCCACAGTTTGAAAGCTGAATAATCAAAACCTTTGAAAGTTAATCCCTATGTATGAAGCTATCATGGCACTGATGGAAGAGTCAGTTTCCAGTGCTCTGAATCCATTACAAGGCTCTTGTCTTGAAGAAGTTCCAGTATCGAAAGTGATTGAGGAGTCAGCAGAAGTACTTAAAGCTCCAGGAGAGACCTCTGTGCAGGTTTCTGGGGGCTGCATGAGGTCATCATCCAGTGCTCTGAAAAAAGCTTCTTACTAAACTTAATTTGTTTATTCAGAAATAATGCTTTAGTTTTCTGTAATAACTAATTCTGCTCTATATCCTTGTATCACTCCGATTCTCACTTGAAAAGTTAAAGCAGAAACTTTTTAATAACATGGTAAATAGAGCTAAAATTCTTATCAGAAAAACCTAAAGTATAATCAGCACTTTAGTCTGTAGAATTATTTCAATAGGTTAAAGGTAGAGAGGGACAACTGGAACTACTTCGCTGCACTCTACAATACTGTGTGAGTCACTGCCACGGAAGTCAGGGACCATCATTTAACTTTTAATACTGTCTGCCCATCCTCCCCATGGAGGAAACATGCACCAACACACTCCTCGCTATACAGACCAAGATGTAACCTCCTTCCTGAACACTCCCTGTTGCCTGTAAGGCAAGCACAGGTGCCTGGAAATACAGCATGGGCCAACACAGTAGACCAACCAGCAGTACAAATCAAAAATACCATATAGGAAACAAGCAGTAGCTTTTTGATCTCAAACTCTCTGCTATAAACCCCACCGGGAGGGATGCATGAGGAAGAGTTATTCATGAGGGAGTTTAAACAATTATTTAAGAAATCAAGAAGGAGTATGGTTGGATAATACAATTTTGTAACTACCTGTACAGTACTGACCAGAATTATATTGAACAGCAAGACTTAAAAACATATTTGACTTTGCTGAAACCGTAAGCTTTGTCCCTGATTTCTTATAACTTTATTTCTCCTCTGGGAATAAAGTTATGCTTGGTCCCCAGCCAGAATCAATATCCCAACACATTCAGTCCAGGGCACCTCTGAAAACTTCGGGAATATTACACTTAGCAACAGAAAGTAGATGTTTGAATAAAGCTTACACTGATATACATTGCTACAGGTTAGCAAGAGGATATGGAACTGAAGAAAAATATTTTAGAGAATGTTTTAACTCTCCATGAGTCCACAGAAGTATTCTAGATTTTCTTATCCTTTAGCTAGTACCTCAGTGATGAGAGCAAGCAATAGCAAAACGTACCTTCAACTTCCTGAGCAAGACACACAACCACCTGAGCCCACTACAACACAAGAAAATCAGCACTGTGTGTTCTTGGTGCCTACGGAGCTGCAGACTGTCAAAGACATCTTCATCTTTTTTTTTTTTTTAAAAAAAAAAAAAAAAAAAAAGATCTTGCACTGAAACTTTAAAATTCTATAGAGGCAATAAGAATGTAGAGTTGAAGAGCTTTCCCTTTTCCACATGCAGAAGCATTTAAAGCTTTATTCATTAAATAGCAGTAAAAACACATGGAGTCTCATTCAAGTCAGATAAGAACAATTCAAACCCCAGAGACCATGCTACTCCCTCAAAATAATATACTGAGGGAATATGATGGTCAGTAATTTCAACTGTCCAAACTTCTGAGGCCACCTGAGGCCAAGCCCTACGAGCTTTCTAATTCTGTTATTTCCACCTTTCCAGCCTCCTCACAGTTCTATTTTACTTAAAAAGCTTTTGTTTTAAATAAATAGCCATTTTGCTAGCAGAAGTAGAAAAGATCCAAGTAACAGCAGAATTATAAAAAAAATGATAAAAATTGCAATCGCTAGCCTACAAATACTATGCTTTGGGGAAACTATTTATAATAGGGTATTAATCAGAGCAGGTTCTAAAATCTTGAAGTGTCCTGACAAAGAAAAATTGGAATTATCAAAAATCAATTACAAAATACATACATAAATCCAATGCCCAAAGGAAACTACATGTAGTGATATACTACTAACATCTGAAGCTTTTGACCAATCACCTTCAAAATAAAGGGCATAAAAAAATAGAAAAAATAATTCATATCAGTCAATCCATGTTATACATACAGCAGTGTTAAGACTATTCATTAGATTTACTGAGCTATTTGCATTTTAGAAGGGAGAATGCAATGAAATTTCCTTGTGGTACAAAAACTAGAATATAAATATGCAAAGAAAATACATGTTCTTGAAGGAAAAGTATCTTGCTCTAAAAAATTATGAGAAGAGAAAAGACAAAGACATAGCAAAAAAATCCAAAGATCTGTCAGGATATTTTATTTCCTCTCTCCCTCTCAGAGAACAAAAAGAATAACACTACTTGGTGTATTCACTGAGGTTTTTTTTTTTTTAAAAAAAAAAAAAAAAAAAAAAAAAAAACAAGTACTAACATCTATAAATTTAGCTCACATTAGCACTACTGAGCAAGTATACTACTAGTCACTAAGTTATATGTAGTGTTTTACAATGGAAATTAAATAGTCATGTGAAAGTTACTAGATAGGGTTTTTTTTTTGTTGGAGCTGTTGTTCTCTTTAGAGACAATATAAGAACAAACATTTATAAAACTCAGTATGTAAAAAACACCAAACAATTAACATCATGAAAAAAACCTGAGAACAACTTCATGGCCAAGCTTCCTGTCACACCACAGCTAGGAAACCACCCTGCATGCCCTTTTCAGCTCCCACATGTCCCAGCTTTCACAAGAAGGTTTCTAGTCTAGCAGCAAGGGTCTCATTATCTATTAGTTACTATTGAGTGGGTAACACTAAACATTCCTATAGGCAAAGCTGTTAGGAACACACCTCAGAATGACATACAACACAGTCGCAAGGGAACTTGCCTGAATACTTCCATTGGACGAAAGGCAAGATTTTGAGCAGTCCCAAGTTATACCGAGGATATATGTGGATCTCCAGCTCCAAGATCAAGGGGAAACAAGAGCCTCAGCCTCCTCATAACAGAAAAGAAACTCCCCCAGCAACGGAAGGATCACAGCAAAGAGCAGCAGGGAAGTAGACACATAAGCCATGCTACACTATTTTCAGTGTGGTGCAATTTTCACTATTTCACCCAAGCCAATTGTCAACCTTGGTTCCTGCAGGATTCCTCCCAAGAAGACATATCTACAGCTACAGAATATTTTTGCAGTTCATAGACTGACTAGTATTGGTGTCCATGCTAATTAATCTGGAGACAGCTGTGTACAACTGATGAGGATTGGGGTGGGAAGGGAGAGAAAAGCAGTTTAGAAACTAGTGAGCCACAGGCTTTGATCTCCTCCTCTCTGGCCCCCAAGCAGCATAATTTAAATGCAGGGCTGCTAGCAAAGTTCACAAATTCTTACTTGAAAGCAACTTTCTCAGAAATAACCAAGAAAAAGATGCAGTCAGAAAACAGCTCCTTCCCCAAAATCCATGGGTGAGGCATATCTGGAGAATTCGGAACAGCAGTCTCGAAGGCCCATCAAGGGTAACGCAGTGTAGAGCCCTGGCAGGCAGCTACATGATGAGTTCATGACAGCTCTTCACAAAGCACAATAGCACTTAGGATAGTGATAAGACAGCATGGTTGAGACTTGCCCCATTCAAGAAGGCTTCTTAATTTTTTTTTTCTTATAGCCCCTGTGGGAAAAATCTGTTATCACACAAATATAGTAATAAAATGTAAAATTAAGAAATTAACTAGATTGAGTACACCCAGGGCCTAAAGAGATCACAAGTCACCTCATATGATTTTTCAAAGGTAAATTAAAAGTTGAAACTCAAATTTTGACTTTAGATCTTCCACAAACATTTATGCAGCAACTCACCACCTGATCATATAAACTTATTAAATAAGGCAGTTACCAGAAATAGAAATCAATCTCAAAATATAGAAGACAACAGCAATACCTTTTTCAAAGCCAATTAAAGCACTTAAACACCCACTTAAAAATAACAAAGGAACAACATGACTTCTTAATACTTGTCCACCACATTTAGCACATCTCAGCAAGTGTTTCTGCCACATCAGGTTGGTCACTATGAAAGTGATGGTGGGGACAGAGGAAGCTCTAATAGATGCAACAGGCTCCTAATCCTCAGGAAGGCTTCTTTCTCAGTATCAGAAAGAAATGCTGCAATAGAATTGTTCCCACAGGTTACTAGTGCACTCTTCAAATAGGCAGACACTTCCAGGAAATAGATGCAGTAACAATTTTAACTATTAATTTTCTGGGAAACTCCTATTTCCAACTGAGCTATTTTTATTTTCTTTGTTTTTTAAGCTCAGGTCTTCCGATTGTGTGGACCATATTATCCCATTTCCTATCTTACTATCCTATTTCAAGAAGGAAACCTACAATTTAAGAGAGCTTCTTGAAATTCATTTCAGGAGCATGCCCTCTAAACATGAGGGAAGAAGCTTTTCATCACAGACAGAGCAGTGAAAATGCCTCTTTATCAGTAGAGACAGTTTTTCATCTGTAACTGTTCCTTGTTTTGTGTAGTTATCAGCAGGAAGAAAAAATCCTTGGAAACAGTTTCAGAGTCTCACACACACTTTGTTCGCTTATCTTCACTGCACTATCAAATCAGTATTTTAGTGGGTAGCTGAACATTAACAAACTATATGGACATATCATTTTTCATTTGGCAAGTCTGCAGTGAATTACCTGAAGAGGAAAACCAATCTGCTCTCAGAGCACTTCTGTTTCTACATTAATTATCCTTGCTAGTTTCTAACATCCCTTCAGGATGAGGCTGGGAGGACCCTTTCTGCAGGGCAAGGGGAACCTTCACCTTCTGTCCTCCACATATCTCCAGGGAGGGCAACAGGAACTCCATGCATGGGAGCGTCTGGCTCACCATTAGGTGACAAGACCTTGTCACCATACTCAACACTTCTACTATGACCACTGGAAAGGCCAGGATCTGCAAAAAGAATGATGTTGTAAGGCAGGGTTGCAATTACACAGAAATATTTGTTACAGTAGCCTGAGTACTATCAAGGCTTCACCTTGCAATTCCTTTGTACTGTACTATAAGAATATTTCCTCATTTATTTTCACATCTCTCCCTCCGTTTTCTAATCCTGCAGTAAATATGCGGCTCCTGGCATGACTCCTGCCTTCTCCCTCCAGCATCTCTAATGGAGTTGCTAGTTACCACAGCACAGCTAATAAGGCTGCTGCCATTTCAGTACTATTTTATGTATAATATACTTACTTCTGAGATCCAATTTTCATTTGCTGTCAGAAAGCCCGTGAGGAATGTGTCCCAAGAAAGGGCTCACTTATTTTCCTCATTCTTCCCCTTCCTTCCTGAAGGAGTTACAAGACATGGATAATCATTCACAGATTTTTGCACAGTGCTTTAGGCAAGTATGTCACATTGAATTATTCTGCTTTCTGATAAGTATTGGGACCCAAGGCAAAATGTAAGGGCTGAGACAGACAGTTTGAAAGTAATAGATCCTTGGAGGAAAGTAGCAGCCTTGGAGGAAAAATAAATAAATAAATAACTCTACAGCCTGGGGTAAGCAAATTGAATCCAGACAATTCTTTGTGGCAAACACTGTAAGCATCTGCAGCATGGCCATGGAAGTGACATCGAGCAATATTTTGAGGGGACAAAGGCAATTTTAGTAGACCCGAGTTGCTTTCCAATGCAAGTGACAACTCAATTACAGCTTCTCAGCATTTTCATTATGCTCCCTGTTCTGCTCCCGCAGCAGAGGCACGATAGTGATTTTGCACGCACTGCTCCAAAATGTAAATGGATCGTATCAGACAGCGGGTATGGTAACCCCAGCAATGGGGCTGCACAGAACAGCCACCATCTGCTTGCTTCTTCTCTGTAGAATAGCCTGGTTGCAAGGTCCATTCTTTGTCTTTAATCATACTTATTAAGAAAATAAATTGTGGATTTTGTGCAAGATACAATCCCCAGAAACTTCTATAGATATTGCAGGTTAGCACAAACAGAGGTTATGTTATAACATGTTGGTTGAATTAGTCGCTTTCTTAGGTACAGAGATGCTTACAAGGAGTTTCTCCTTTGATACAAAGTTTCACAACTTCTCTTTTCTCAAATGATACGAGTGCATAAAGCACATTTTCAGCTGCTATCCCCTTCAGTGATCTCATTTAAACATGAAGTAGGAAAGGTGATAGCATAAAATCCTTCAAGATTGTCCTACTAATAAAGATTAGATTCTATGCTATTTGCTACAGGGGATGAACTGAAACATCTTTCAAGATGAGCTGTGCTCACACCAGTTCAGAAAAAAGTATTGCATTCAACAGACAACAAAACAAAATTAGTATTTTCTTGATTTAACCAGCCACTTCCACTAATGCTAATATTAGCACAAAAGGATGACCCAAATGAATCGTTTCATGATGGGACAACTTCCTTTAGGAGGAACCATTATTGAGAAAGTGGTTCAAAGCACATTTTTGGTATAGAAGTTTACCATATGATAACAGCAAATACAAGAACTCTCTTTAAATGCTTTGTTGAGAGAAAGACTTATATGCTTTTCTTTAGTAGCCCATACCTTCTTACTACATTTTGAATACTCAATAAGACTTGCAATTTGCTTTGGTAACAACTTAAGACATTACCAATTCCTGGAATGCACTTCAGGCTTGTAACTTCATCAACACTAATATAAGTATGTAGCAAGTTTGTGAGAAAACACCTTTGAGCAACAGCAAGATTTTGTGGAAACACTAGTATTGGGCAGTGACTCTAATAGTTAATATATTTAAGTTGATCTGAAATCTTTTAAGTGGTTCCACAGTGCATGAAATGGCCAAAAAGGCTATTTCTAGAATTTTACAACTGCTTACCCGAATCTATTTTCTATAATGTAAAGCTTCTCTTGAAGAGATTCAAAAGCACCTTAAGAAATAGTCTTGGGTCACTGTCAACAAACACTGTCAGCCAACTCCCATAATCACATTTACTTTAATATAAGCTAGTAAATAACGGCATGCTTTACATAGGGCTGCTTTAGCATATTGCAAGTTGCTAACAAATAAAGCAATCTCAAAGAGCTTGAAAAAGTTAGACAGACGCTGTTGCAGGTGAAAGCAAAGAAACAAAATGGCTACCTCAATTTTATTTTAAAATCCTAAACTTGGTTGTACCCTAGGTTGGATTGGCACACTAATGATGACCCACATTTCATATATTTCTTCAGTTTTTGTAATACTAAGTTGGATTAATAATATAATGTTAATTACATATAATATAGCAGCAAGACCAAAACAGAATTCTCAAAACATCAAGCAGTTCTCCTAGTACTACCTAACAGCTGCTTTGTCAGAAGATTTGTCTTCCAAACCCATTTTCCCCGAAAGTTTGAAAATATTTCTACTTTTGTTAAGACTTGGACAGAATCAAGCCCGCTATCTAACACAGAATGACGGGGTAAGCAACTCTGTGCCATCTTGCATGTACTTTTGAAAACAAAAACAGGCTATATCAAAAAAATACACATAAACACAGTAACATGATATATAGTAGAAAGCTCATTTCCTATTTCCTCTGCTCTGTAACAGGAATCCACACAGTGACTTGATCAAACTTGAAAACTGCTTAGGTTCAGTTCATTATCCAAAGCCAGGCAAACTTCTTTGCAGCTAGCACAGCACTTGGGCAGCGCATTGAAAGCAAGGACTCCTTGACAGAACTGGGTCACCCATCTGAACAGGCCAACCTTGCAGGAAGCCACTGACACAAGACAGGATTTGACTACAGAACCAAGCGTCAAGGGTAGCTTCCATGCAGAACAATAACACGAAGGGAAGCCCATCACGAGGAAGCCTTATTGCTTTGACTCTTCCCTTCCACCCTGAAGGAAGAAATGAGAGGATAGCTCTATCTTGGTGGCATTCGCGTGACTGACATGAATTCGCTATTGCATATATTCTCGCTGACAGAGAAGGAGACACTACAGACCTAGGAAGTGCAGAAAGGGATTCCAGATATCAGCTTTCATTTATATGATACAGTAATTGCTCATCTGTCCATGTTGAGGACAATTTACTCAAAGCTATCTATGGAAGATGACTGTACCCAAGTCTGGCAAAAAGCACATATTTCTTTTAATGGCTCATTAACTCACTTTTCCTCCAAGAATAATAATTCCTCCATCATTTTGTCTGTTCTCATTAAGAGGCAAGACATTTGCCTTTATACCACTATCTGTGATGAGTTAGTGACATGATTGCACCTTTAACCTGAAGACCTTAGTGCACGTCACCGTTATCTACCAGCTTACATCTGTCCCCATGCTACACCAGGATACCACCTGGATAAGTGTGTTACTTAAAAGACTTGGCAGGGGTGGGGGGAGAGGTATCTAGCAAGCTGCTTCATTTACTTAGGCTAGAATATTTATTTCCATTTCTCTCTTCAGGGACAATGCATTATAGAAGTCACCAAGAGTGAGTGAAAAGGAGTAAAATCCAAGAGGGTTCAATTGCTACTCTAAAATACTTTTCCTCAAGTAATTACACATTACACATTATCTTGTCTTCTAAGATCAAGGATAGTAAAATAAGAAACAAGATTAAAAATAAATAAATAAAAAAACCTGTCTTCACCCCTCAAGTCAGAAACCAGTACCAGAAGTTACTTTTCTGAAGAGAAAGCAAACCCCAATCACATTACATATGCGCAGAAAGGGTTTAACAACAGAATTGAAGGCTCTAACAGAGAGGGGGGAAGCAAGATATAAGGAATGATTCAGAATATTTTAAGTTAAACTGAAAAAAAAAAAAAAAAGGTCTGCTGCTGGTTGCAGCAAGCAATCACATCAAGTGTGAAATAGACTGAGCAACCTATTATGCTAAGAGGCTGTATCCATCACTTCTAGAAACCATAAAAAAGAACAAGAAAATCCACCTAAGCAATACACTTTCTATGCTATATTCAAAAGACACATCCATCCACAGAGATTTCCAACTTGATTTTTAAAAATAAGAACATTTCTGTACAATTCTTTCCATACTACAAAAGGACTATGAAAAGTTTCAACCATACTCATTTGTTTTTCTTGGAATACCTTATTCTCAGCTTCAGACATAACAGCTGAGAGTTCAGTGTTCCTTGATACAGGAACACGGTGAAAGCTACAGATAGGTTAGAATACTAAAACATTGCGTTTATTCCATGATGGTTATCTGCACTATTTTTAAATGAAAATATATACACTTTGGGTTTTTAAATACTTCCATAATTTCCTCACATCCAGTTTGCTACTGGCACTGAGTGACTAACAATGTCTGACAGATTGCTTGCTTATTCATTTAACAGGAGAATGATCTATGCTTGACACCCTATTGATATATCTGGGAAGCTTATTTTGCATTGTTTTCCATGTTGATCACATACATGGGGCAGTTTTCATCCATCAGTGGAAGATGTTACTAGTTCTTTGCAAAGGGATAACTTTTTATTATTTTTCAATTCATTTTATTATTCCAGTTATGCAGGAGGCACATTTCAGAGATAGTCATTATTTCAGCCCAAAGGGCTTAAACAGGCCAGTGCCAGAATAAATAGCAAGCACCTAAGTGGCAGGTAGCAGCGCTTTTAGGGGTCCCTGTCTTGAGGGCCACAAGAAAGAAAGCAAAAAGAAAAGAATCTAGTTACTGGTTAAGAACCACTTTTTGTGGTAATTTTATTCAAAGAAAACCTTTGACCCACTTCTCACAGATTCTTTTTGCTCCTTGTGCAAATTTTTGGTGTTTCCTGCTAACACTCAAATCACAAAAAGAAGCAGGAATTGTCACTTCACTCGCCCACGAATCAGGAAAACACCAATTTTTTTTTTTTTAAATAATGGTTAAAACTTACATTTATTTTTGTTTTCCATTTTTCCCAGATTTTTTAATTCTCTTTAAACAAGAGCACTTTGCCAGTAACACTCAGAGTCACAAAGAAATTGGGGCAAAAATTGCAATTCACATGGGGTTTGGGGTCTTGCTGCTTGCAATGGCCCTTGCAACAACGGAATTACCTTTCCCTCCTTGTACAACCGGTTCAGCCCTTGGGGAAGGGGCAGTGCAAGACGCAGTACCTGACATGCCATGCAACACGTGCACAGGTGACTGAGCCCACATGAAGCCCGCATTGACAGGCACACGGGCTATTCATGCTGCCCCAGCCATGCTTAGCAGCATAAGCAGAGAGCCACCTGTGTTAGGTTCTTCACACTCTTTGGAGCAAAACTCCCAGAGCTCCTCACTACCAAGTGAGCAGAACTGGAAGTGCTTGGCTAGTTTACAAAACAATCATACAGATGGAGCCTGACAGGAGTACAGATGCTAAGCCCTTTAATTGCAACATCAGTAGAGGTCAGACTGATTACAACCAACATTTTAATCTGACCATTCCAACCCTCCAAGACCTGGCCTGCAGCCCAAATTACTAGAAATTAGTCATGCCTTGTTCACTACTTCAAAGGCATGTAACTGAACTCAAACATGCAACTTGGAATCTTCTTTGGGCAGCAGTGAATTCTTCAAGAGAGAAGTTAAACAGATGTAGAAAGATAATATTTCTTCTATTTTTTCCAAAAAAAGTGTTTCTATTGAACATCCATCTGCTCACTTAACATTTTAGCCTACATACATCCAAGGGTTACAAAAGTATCTAATCATATTTTATCACTATGTAGTGGCACAAAACAAAACCAGTGACCTATTTTAGGAAGCCAGAAAGGAAGCTAAATTCATCTTAAATAAGAGGAAACAATCTGGTACAAAAGTTACTTTAACTTGCACAGCATTCTTTTCACATGCTGGAAATCATTGAATAATTATCTAGATAACAGACAACTAAATATAGACAACAGATGTGAAAATCACTAGCTCCTTTCCTTTAAAAGGAAGGCAAATGAAAGCCAGATTTATCAAGCACACAAAATAAACTTGCTCTTTGAGGCAACACAAAAAACTTCCTTTATAAACACATCTAGTGTCCTCAGATCAGGCCTTAATTAAAAGTTATAAAAGCCTTCACTACTTGTCCTTTTTTATTAATATTGAAAATCATATAATCACATTTCAAAAAGGGTTTATTAAAGGTGTTTTTCGTAAGCTTTGAGCAGCAAAGGCTCACGGGCAGATGAAGCACAGAATTAATGTCACACTAAACCTATACATCCAAGTCAACCATCCAGAAACTGCTTTTGGAAAAAAAAACTTCAATTAATGTAATTGCTCAAGCAAATCAGGTGTTTGTCTTAAAACAGCTTTGCCCTGGATATCAAAAATCAAAACCAAACAGAAAATGAAACAAAAAAATCCTAATTACTACTACTACAAAAAAAAAAAAAAAACCTTTAAAAATATTTCTTACTTTCTTCTCTCCTGAATCAATAACCCATTGCCACCTAAATGAGAATAGGCCAACTCCTAAAAAAGCACAATTGAAATTTTAATTAAGAGTTATATTTTGATGACCTACAACATCTACCATCAGTGTTAAGACCATAATTATCAGCATCACAGTAGGATATGTGCCATCATCCTAAATATAGGATAAAGACACTAAAAGAAAAATTTAATTCCTGAAGAGCTTGCCTTAAATGAATATTGGAATATGTGAACAAAAAAACATTCTTCTAAATATCCTGTAGGTTAAAAAAAGAGAAAATTTCCAAGTGACACTTGAATTGGCATATTCCATTAAACACTTTGTGCAACGCATTTCTGAATCAAATAAAGGCACATTTTGAGGCAAAACAATATTCTTAGCAAAGCGATAATCAGCTCTAATTTAAAGTTATAAACCTGGCAGGCGTCTACAAAGGGGGACTTTAACAGCATCTATTGCTTCATTAGCAAATATTTTGTGATTTTCCATTTTTTCCAATGAAGCTCAGATGTCCTGAAATTCCTTCTTTTAAAAAGTTAAGTTGGGACTTGCCAGTAAGGAAAATTTAGTTCTAAGGTTCTAATTTTCTTTTCCGCTTTCTTCCTCCTGTTTGGCAAACATCATTAAATAAGAGGCAGACTTGTACAGCTCCAATCACTCTTTTCCCATCCAGAAAATATAACCTATATCACATCTTCTGTTACTTCAAAGCAGCTGGAAATTTAGCCTACAGACTCCCCAGCTTCAGGAAATGATTTTTGGCCACTGTATAAATAAAATCCATCATCATCTTTTTTATCAAAAGGCTGCTGCAATCAATGAGAATCAGAAAGTAAGATGTTACAATTTAAGTAAAATCTACTCAATTGCAGGATGGGACAGAGGCCGAGTCAGTGATGAAATATTTCATAAATCTAAGGGAAGCCTATCCAGGCTGGAGACCAGCCACACAGATTTAATAACTGTTTGTATTACCTCTTCCGAGAATTCTTGGTTGGGAAGTTACTTTTGATCTCTAGCCAGCTTGAGATGATATATTGTTTTGTTAAAATGTGATTCCATAATACACACTACATTACTAGAAATATTAGAAATCTGTCTATAATAGGTATAGAGATTATATTTAAGGGATCACATTTAGAACAAACATTTTCTAAGAGGCATCTACACATACCATTTAAGATTTCTTTTTAAGTTTCCCTTCACAGTATGCCTGAATTTTTTAAAAAAGTGTCTGAACTCTACTCCTTTCCACCTCCCTACTCCCGAGTCTTCAATATCTTTTCAGACTTTTTATTCTTCTCTGCACTTTGAAAATATTAATTTCAATACTATGCATTTGTGAAGTCTTATATTGATCAGGGTAGTGAATGAGCAAAGAACAGAGTTTCCCCAATGACACTGCCATAAAACAGTTTTATGTTGGCTTAGGGATTTTTTTTTTTTCCAGAATGCAGATCTTGTGTTCTTTTGTGGTTGCTTCAGGGAAGACCAAAAAAAGCCTTGTTACTGAGCTTATTACAGCAAATCAAATGAGTCCAAGACTAGATCAAGCAAGGCTTCAGGAAGGAATCTCCAAGAATGAGAAGTTGCTTGCTTTCTCACTTGCAGACTGCAAAAGAAAAGGGACAAGACACATAACAGCTCCTTCTCTCACATGAGAATCATTAGCATTTACCAAGACAGGGCTTTGAGAGAGAGGAGGGGAGGGGAAAAAAAAAAAAAAAAAAAAAAAAAAAAAAAAAAAAACACCACCACACTCTTCCAGCAATGTTCTGCAAAGGAAGTCTTTGGAAACACAGGCTGAGTTCAACTAAACAATGTGCCAAGCCTGCTACAGAGAAAGAAAAACTGAGTGCCAGAAGCTTCTTCCTCCCTCTTCCCCTGGGGAGAGCAGAAAGGCTTTAGCTGTTCATATCTAGCCCTATACTGAAGTGTCCAGAAAGTTCTTAGCTCTTGGTGTATGCTTATAACAATTCTACACATCAGTACAATACACTCCATTCAGTATATTACCTATCATGCAGCAGCATAAACGATAATGGGAAAGGTCAAAAGAAATTTCTCTCTTCTCCATACCTGGAAAACTAAGACAATTCTCACTTTGAATTCTGAAAAGGATATATTTCTCCAAGACTTACCAGACTGTTCATTGCCTTGAAATAATAAATACACATGGATATAAACTAAACCAGCAATTAAACTTTCAGTCAAACCCTATTACTAGCTTTCCTGGAAAGTTTCACACTTCTCCTCTTCAAGAGAAACTCTCCAATAAGCATCTTTTGTTGTCACCTAGCACAGGTTTCAGCAAACACTTTGCTGTGAGTAAACTTATGATGCAAGTCCTACATGCCACTTAGAGGGTCATATAGACCCTGCTTCACTGTCCTTTCCTTTGATTTCAGTTGAAGTAAAGTCACAAGAGTATTAAATATTTTTACTTAAGGAAAAAAAAAAAAAACAAAAACAAAAACAAATCAATACAGAGCTAATCTCCGCAGCAATTTGCATTCATTTTCCTTACTATAACACCACACATACACAAACTTCTCTGTTACAGCCACTCAAGCTATGCTTTTTTTTTTTTTTTCCAGTCCCACAAATAAGGGTCTGTTTACCCAACACAATCAAAAGCCCAAACTGCAACCTAGAAACCTTCATCACCATAGCATCCTACCTTCAGCGTTTTTCTTCTTCCACTGTACTATAAATGAAGTCCTCACTAACCACGTACATACCCAAGGTCCAAGCACCTTCTGTGGCTGCAGAGCCTCTTTCTCTGCTCCACCCTCCACCCCCAGATGAGCTAACAAGGGTCACCTGCTGCAGGCCCCACTCCTGACAGCCTCCACCTGTACTGCATGTGGGAGCTACTCCCGCACACCTCACGCTAGCCAGTGCTCTGACTTTTTTTGCAATCAAAAGGAGAAGCCAATAATGGCTATAAAGCCAATAAATGATCTTTCAAAAAGCTGCTTCCAGTCATACTTTCCACTGTGTTTCCTCAGAACAAAACATTCCCAAGTCACTGCCCTGACAGGAGGGTAGAGAAGCTCTCCTTAGCTCCTGTCCACCAGGAGCACACAGAGATCTGCAGGCTCTTCTGTTTGGTCATGCTGCTTCTGAACGAGCAACAGATGTGGATCATTAACCACAGCTGACATTAATGTTCTTATAACCTAAAACACCTGCTGTCACATTTTCCTATAAAATTCCTTTTTTTTCCCTGATATCCCCTTAAGGGTGCTTCTGGCTATGGTATGAGTTCCACAATGTTTTGTTTATTCCTTTTTATTTTTATTTTAAAAAAACAATAGTAAAGAAAAAAGAAGCTAAGATACATAGAAATTTTAAGTATTAGTATTGTTTGGGCCTAATGTTATCTGATCTCATTCATCTTAAATATTCAAACTAATATTCTGTTCTTTATATGGTGCTGACTGTTTTCGTAAGTTAGTCTTTTGGGTGACGCTGTATGAAGTTCTTTACTGTTTTTATTGGGATTATATCTAGAAATTCTTTCCTTAGTCCTTTTTGTCTTGAACCCCCAATAACATTTTTTCTGCTGATTCTTTCTTATAAAACTCTCATGTGTCTACTTTGCTTGGTTAGTTTTATCAGTAGAGATAAATGAACTTATTCAGTGCCATAATAACTTGATAAAATTCATTAAAAAGGGCAGGGGAATCATTGTGTAAGATACGACTTCCCTTTAGACACATCTTCCACTTATTAATACACACTTTGTATTTGTAATGTTTTTACCTTCTCAGTTCTTGCCTTTAAGATGATGAACTAATTTGAAACTGATCTTTGTGTCATTAAGGCTAGACCTTGTTCTAGAAGGATCTCTATAACTGCTTAACTTTATTATAAAGTCCACTGCCTGCACTCCATTCTGTTAATCCTCCCAAAGTCAAATAAGTGTTAGTAGTTATATTGAACAACATTGATGCTTATCTTAGAAAGTGATCATAGGAAAACATAATACAAGTCCTGGAAAGAGTGGTGCAAACTTGTATTCTTTGTATTAAATGGTATTGCTAAAGTATATATGAAAAAATACTCTTGTTCTAGTATCTTATCCTTCATATCATTTGTCTGTATCCCCAGGACAGGCATATTTGTAGGAGACTTGTGATACTCAAATCTGGAGCGTGGAGAGCTTCATACTTCACCTTTACCTTCGTAGGGAAGACTATTTTTTAAACTGCATTTGATCTTCCCTCAGGCACAAGCTTCTTGGGTGTTGTGCAGAAGAACACATAAAACATGACATATTCTTCCAAAGTTTTCATTTCAGTAATTTTGCGTTTGGAAAACTCACTTTAAAATGCTTACTTATCTGTTTTTATAGCCTTTTTTTTTTTTTTTTAATCCCCTCCATTCTTATCAGAAAATTCTTAATCCTTCTGCAAAGGAACACTTGTTTAAAAATTTTAAGACATTATTTTCTATTAGGCCAAGGTTTAATACAGATAAGACTCTTCAGAATGCAAATCTTCATCAGATTTGATATGAGAACATCATTTTAAGAAGTGTGCTTTCTTTTTAGTCACTGTTGCTTAAAATGAAGTGGATCACTTATCCACAATCATTAGCTACAGTTTTTTTGTTTGCACTATGTTTAGTGCAAACAAGTTGTTCAAGAGTTGTTTTCCCAAATGCTGATTTCAGATGTTATTGAATAAATGAAGTGTCAAGATATGCTTTTATAAAGTCTAATAGAGCTATCTCTCTAAATCCATTCAGTACATGTTACTCTAAAATTGAGGAGTAGTTGTACTTCATTTGCTTGTGGCTACACAAAACTGTTCATGGGGGAAGCCAATGAGTCATTAGAGCCATGAATGTAGTGAAGTTTTAGTTTACAAATATTTATTATCAGAACATGCTCTGTTCTGTACTGATAAAGCACTGGGGAAGCAATTCTTATTTTTTTTGCTTAAAGACTCATGGATGAGTATGCTTGCTTTAATTTTCATCCAAGGAATTCAATAACTTATGCAAAAGTAGCATCTGTGGAATAAACAGGGGAGGCAAATGCAATCATAGTATTTATCCTAATGCAAGAATCAGCAGGTATTACAGTACAGCCCGTTGAACTTCAACAGTTCTCTGTGTGCATAGGAATACACCCAGGACAGGTAATCACTCAAATTCCCTTGCTGGAACACATCCTTGCAGCACCTGCTCTATCCCGTTTCCTGGCTAGTAAGTACTTCAGCATTCCACAGATTATGATAATTATATTAATGAATTAATCATGAATATGCCAAATTCCTGGGGTTTAGGTAGCTAAAAGTACAGACAGCTAAAACTGTGTAGCTGTGACAAAGCTCAGTATATATCTCTTAAATTTTTGGAGAGGTAGGGAATGTTCTATAATACAGGGGAGTTTGTAAATGTGTTGGGCCAGCAACATTAGGAGCAACTCAGAGCACATTAATAATGAAAAAAGACCCATTTTTTAATAAGAAATGCTGAAGACAAGACCTGCCAACAAGAATGACAAAGGCAGCAATTGGCAAAGCACACTCCTCTGTTCTGATTGCTTTGAAGTGTGTAAGGGCAAGACAGCGTTATTTTCCTGGAGGTATTATCAATTTCTTTTGCTGACATGGAAAATGACTTTTTTTGGTCTAACTTATTGTTGAAAGTGCAAGCTACAAACAAACGAGTGAAATTATTTGTTGCAGCCCTACATGTGCTTTTTGAATTTCAAGACTTCTGGTTTTGTAGTATTAGTGTGAAATGAAAATAGTCTTATCTCAGGGACTAATCCCCAGGATATGCCAGCTACTTTGTTCATGGTAAGCTTGGAGAGTCCTTAATAAGTTTAAAGCCTCCTTAGAGGGCAATGCAACAGACCAGTTTTCTTTCTTGACTGGTCTGCTCATTAGGTCTTTATCAGAAGTCAGCATAGAGTAAATAATTTCAAAAGTTTGTGAATGTAGTTTCTGAAATGTTAGGTGAGTATTCTACAGCAGATGGACTTAAGTTTAAGTAATCTCATTAAAAAGTTTATAGTGGTTTTGGTCAAACCTTTAGTACCATTAAAATAATCAATAAATAATGTAATTCTGTAGCTCCAGATTACCTGATTTTAAATTGTGTAAAACTTTGAAGATTTTTTCCCCTACATACTTCAAAAGTAAATAATTTGACCATTGATTTTCAGCTTATACATAAAGCAGCAAGCTGATAATACTTCATTTATTTAAAGACTTAAAACTGGAGAGTTGTTATGCTAGCTGGATTCCATCCTGCACTACAAGCTTTTTCCATGTTTAAACAGTAAGGGTAATTACATAAGTAGCACGAATTTAAGACTTCAGGAGCCTAAATTTTGAAAAATTCAGTAATGAAATGAAAGTTATTACAATCTCATATTTTTCCTCTTATCCCCTTGGAAGGGAGCTAACCATAATTACTACTTCTGTGCCCCCCTACCTAAGGGGTTTATTACTGCAGGTCACAAAACAGTAAGGAGCATGTTTTTCCCTGGCTTAATCTTCAGTTTAGCTTTCTTCATAGTTGGAGGTAGAAGATGGAATTAGAATAGTATTGGTAATTTGGATGTCCAGAATTGCATCATGTGTCTCCAAGGGATTTTAGCAGACTCTCATTGGATAAATTGGGAGGAATTTGTCAAAGCTGGCAGCACATTTTATTCCTTCATCCACTAGTATTTCCCTCTGAATTTGAAAAATCCAGTTTGCCTCGTGAAATCGGACAATTTCTCAAAGCAGGCAATATGTATCTTAAATTGAGAGCTTGAGTCAGGCTGCTTCTGTATCTTTTTTGGAATGAGATGAGATTTCAGTCTCTAAATAATCTTAGATGAGGTGTCTCAGGGCTAGGGTGAGCGTGGACTGTGTTAACGCACATTCTTCTTCCCGAACTGGATTGCATTAGTGAGGCCCGAAGTAGGTATAACGCAATTTTGGGAGGATTGGTGTGGGTTGCAATAATCTCATCAAATTTTCTTGACAATTCTTCTGTCTTGCACAGCAACTCAAACAAAAAGCCTTTCAGGGCAAGTTCGGTGTTTGTACAGTGCTCCATCCCTGATCACCGCAGCACCAACGTCTTTGTCTTTCCTCTTCCTCTGCGGGTAGCACATCCCTCTCAAGGAACGTGTCTGCACGGCCAGATGAAGCAGGAATGTAGCGTGTGTGTAGCGCGCTAGTCTTAGTATAGCAGTAACCATCAGATATTGCAGTAGAGCCCTCTGCATGGGGCTACACCTCCAGGACAGGCCCGCTAAGGAGCCAAAGTAACCCCCTGGGAAGGTGTTTTGTTTTTTATTTATTTATTTATTTTTTTCCACCCCCTGTATCCGCAGTGAGTGTTTAATTAAACCTAATCCTTTAATGTTGATGGGATTTTGATGTGTAGAGCTCTGATTTGCCTTCTGGAGGCACAAAACACTTCTGCCATCTCTGTATCATTGCTGGTTCAATACTTTTATTATTTCCTTTTGAGTAAAGCTGTACTTTGAGAGCTATTGGGAAGAAGGCACCGAATACTTGGTGTCTGTGTCACATGTTCTAACAAAGACTTTCTAGATATAAGGAAAACAAGATAGATATCATTTGGGAGACCATATGGATGTGATATTATCATATATAGTCTCTCATATCTTATTCCATTGTATGAAGTGGAAAAAGATTATTCTTTGGGTTTGTTTATAACAAATTGCCAACTTTCAAATAACAGCAATGATCTCATCAGAAGTGATACAATATGTTCCAAAAGACAAAAACACTTTGCAGACAATATGAGGATGGAATAGTTTCAAAAAAACCCTCTGATTTTCTAAGAGAAATACTACTGTATTTCTTGTTTAATTGTTTAATTGTGCGCGTGCACACACACACATGGAGGAAAAAAAAAACAAAAAAACAAAAAACATTAACTGTAAGTCCTTGATAATGCAGCAAAACTCCTACATGGAAGATTACCAATGGCCCTTTCGATGCTGAGTAATGTAAAGCCTTAGGTGGAAGAAGTCTTTGGAGTTTCTGCCCCTGCAGGCATAATTTTAAAATGATACTTTTATATCTGTTTCTGACTCTCATACCTATGGAATGGGTATAATATCTTGAAAATCCTGTGATTTTTCCTAAGGGTAAGTATTAACAGTTTCAGAGCTGGCTGCAGAATATAATCAAAGACTTTATATAATCGAGCAGTTTCTCCTAGGGAGGAGAAGGGGGGGGGGGGAAACACCACTAATGCAAACGATGAGAACACCCTGTCAAATTAAAACTAGTAACAAATTAGACTTTCAAGATTGGACAGATTGTCCAGGTGCCCAGTGCAGTAACTGACGGCTGTCTTTGGCATAAGGTAAATATAAAGCCAAAAGTCACACACTACCTTAGAGCGTCCTGGAAAACTAGAACCTAGTTTCAAAATGCTCAGTGTTATGTTACTTATGTGCCAAGAAAGGAGATGGGAAGCATTCTCATTTATGTTCGCTAGAAAGAAATAGCTTAATGATCATTTAAGTATTTCTCATGTATCTTGTCCAAATATTTTCATTTCAGCTTTTTAATTTTTGCTATTTTGATTAAATGAAAATATAAACTGACAAAAAATGGCATTCTGCATTTTAAAGATGAAAACAAATTGCTAACATTTTTTTGGAAAAAAGAGTTTTTTTTCCAAAGCAACCTTATCTCATGCAGACAATGAGCATTTGATTACAGAAAAATACAGGTCATATGGAACGTCCAGATTCAAGAAAGACCATCTGACCATTCAACAGAGTGGTGACCTTCTTGACTGAATACAGAAAGTCAGCCCCCTTTTTCTTTTCCTCTTTACTATATGGCCTCTTTAGACTGTAGGTATTGGCTTTCTGGCATTGTCAGAAATTACTCTAATTCATGGTCAGTTTCTGTATTTTGCAATGCTTATTCTTCTCCAAGGTTATTTAGTATTTTTTTTTACTGCTAACAATGCCCACCTTCCACACTGAAGAAAAGTTTTGTTTTTAATTCTAATTGGGGTGACATTGAATACAAAAAGCTCTTCGGGGAGAAATGATTCTCCATTACTGCCTTTTGAACAAGCTTAATCTTCGTATCACACAAAAGAAACATTTAAAAAAAAAAAAAAAAAAAAGACACTGTCATGCAGGAAAAGAGCTTTTCTTATTGAGCACACGCACTACTAACAAAGCAGTGTAGGCAGCACGCATACAAACATGCAGCAATATGTCCCTGGAGCTACTAATGGACGAAAGGATCCACTGTGAAGAACCAGAATCATGTACAGACAGATCACTAACCATATGGCACAGAGATGAATGGACCACTGCATTTATTTAGTTAGACTCAGAGAGGAGGGGAGAAAAAAAAAAAAAAAAACTAAAATTCTTTTACTTCATAGATGTTTTATTTTGAAAAAGCAAACAGATAAAGAAGAATCTGTGATGTTCTGTTAGATGCTGTTTTTTATTATCAAGTAGAAGAATTTCAGTGCTGATGTTATTGTTTTTTCATCACAGATTCTTCTTCATCTATTTGCTTTTTCAAAATAGAACATCTAAGTGAGACTTATTCTGGATTGTTTGTTTATGGTTAATATTTAGGCTAAAAAAAGTAAGGAAAGACTGGGCAGTATGCTTAGAACTATTTATGTAGTATTAATGAAGAAATCTTTGCAAATAAATCAACCTGAATTTATTTAAAGCTCTTTTACCATATTTTATATTGTGTTCCCAAGTATCTATTCCTTTGTTTCTATCTTACAGATCAGGGGTGATGACTGAAGCTATTTCAAAATAGCAGCTCCTTGTTTTCTGCTTTAGGCATTGCGATCTATATAACTAGTAAATAAAATTTGACCTTTTCTGAAGAACAGACCTTCAGCCTGAAGAAATGCAATTTTTTGATAAAGTGGGAGGTTGGGGGGGTGGGAGGGAGGGAGGGAAGGAGAGAAATCTCTTGTCATGTCATTCTAAGATGCACTAAACAACTTCCAGGAATGTTTTGTGTGACTTAGCTTTTTTTTTAAAAAAAAAAAAAAAAAGTCTCAACATTGATTGGCAATTTCATGTTAGGGAAAAGACATTTAAGGAATGTATTTTTTGAAAAGTTTACAAAATGACTGAATAGCTGGGGAACTTAGATACTGAATTGGCATAACAGCTATTTCTATCGTTTATGACAAAATACTAGTGTACTAGTGGAGTGGAGCACTCTGGTACTCTGTGAATTGTATTTCAAATACTGAATTGCAGTAATAGCCCAGCTGAGGGAAGCTTGAGTAACCTGTGGAAGAAATCCAAAAACGATTTAACATGGTTTAGTCAAGATAGCAACAGTTTCCATAAAGCTCGATGTAATTTATGATAACATTTTACAGATGTTTGTTGTGGAGTGTTATATACAACAGTGTGTATAAATAAGCAGATTACAAAAGAAGCTTTTATAAGCAGTGTTTTTTAGGACTAAACTATTTTTTTTTCCTGTGATGATGGCAGATACACTGAACTGACTCAATGCTACTTCTATTTCCTTTATACTTGCTAAAAACTCTTAGGCTATATATAGTATAAAAATTAATGCTATCTTATCTGATACATACTGAATTTTATGACAATGTATTCATTGAAGAATAAGTTATAATAAAGAAAGATAAATTTAATCATAAATAGAATTCTTATCTAATAACCTCAGGAAATTAAAGAAAAAATAAAAGGAAGAAAAAATCTCTTGTTGGCATAAACTAGTTCTCAAATATGTGATGGTGATCTTGATTTCAGGAAAGTTACATGACTGGGGCAACTTCTCTGCAGAAAAGTATGTGGCTCAAGAATCTTTAGGCATTCTTGAAGTGTTACGTGATAACAGAAGGTGGCAATTGAATCCTTTTTACATTATACCTCAGAATATAAATTTTCTGTATGTTTTTGCCTCATATTGTAAATCAGACTATATCTACTTGGCTTCTCAGTTTATTGAAGCTTAAAGGATTTGTTGTGCCCATTTATATACAGGGGAAGCACAGAAAGAGTTCTCCTGTGTATAAACAGGGTTGGACAAACTGCAACAACCTGCTGGTTATTGACAGTAAAGTCTAAGCCTCAGATTAAATTTAAATTTAATTGTACATGAAGAAAGCTTTTGAATTAATCAAAAATTAATTTTATTTTCTCTTTTAAAAGTTAAATAATTAAACATTAAATCATAGTTGATAATATAAGGTCACATGTATGCTGCCTTCAAATACTCATTTCACAAGAAAAAAAGATATGATAAGTGATGCATTTTCAAAATGTTTTTGAAGCAAAACTATATCCTTTATGCAATTTTTGTCTCATTTCCATTGGGGCTTTTCTTGCAAGCTGGGCTCGCTATGTACTTTCTCTATTGCTGACTTGAATAGGGCTGTTCTCTATCATTTCCAAAATTCAGAAACTGAAAGGATTTTGAAAGGTTTGGTTAAAGGTACAAGTGACAGCATCAAGATATTAACAACAAAGTGTCTGCTTTGCTGATTTGACATCTTCTGAGATGATTCTTTCTGAAGGCCTAATATCTCTAGCACCTGTCTGGTTCCTCCTGCAGATGGCCTACATTAAGGAGTTAAGGACTCGAATGGTCTATATCAGGCATATTCGCACTCTTCGCGTATTTTCTGTTCTGTCAGGTATCGCAGGATGAATGAAGATTACAATTTCATAGCTATTTCTTCACCAAATGACTTGTCACATGTTCTCTTTTCAAAGTCTATACCAAGAAAATAGCATTATAATATGCCTGATAATTTCTGCAGTGCTGATGCTGGCAACAACCAAGCCTAGCCTTCAAGATGGTGATTAGGGAAGAGGGGCCTATAAATCCTTTTTTTGCTACACTGTCTTCTGTAGTCACTTTATTTCTCTGCTTAACCAGTTAATTATCTTAGACTGTTTTCTCATACAGTCTGGTTTTGTCAAAGCCTTTTGGTCCTCTTTGGTGAGGTCGCTGCAGGAGACTATCTTGGCAGGTTCACACCAAAGGCTTAAACAAATCGTGTTGGTTACTGCTACCAGTATCACAAAGCTGAAATCCTGACCTACCTGCACCCTTGCGGTGCCCTAGTGCAACAAAGCAAGTGCTTTGGAAAGAAGAATTTGACAAGACATTATGGTTTCTCATAAGCAAGCAGTTTACAATCAGGTTAACAAAAGATGTTCATAGTCTCAGTCAGTTTTCTTAGCCTAGTTTTCTAAAGAATGCTTTGACCACATGCTTTGACCTTTTCCAAGTTCTCTCTTCTCCTTTTCTTCTGCTGCTTACTTGAATCCTGCTACAGTTTCAACCAAATTTGACAGGAATTTAAAATATTTTTAACTCCTGTAAGTTTCACTAAAACAAGCAGACGGGTGGGAGAAGCCAACATTAACGTGACAGGTAAAGGAAAAGCTGCACTGCGTGTTCAGCTGTGTTGCGAGAAAGTCCATTTCAGAGATGGTATGTGATATGGCACATTAGGTTTCAAGACTTCTACTAATCACACAGTATTTTATTTAAACTACTTCCATTTCTGCTTTTGTCTGAATTACAAGTGGCTGACAAGGTGCAAAGGTGAGGGGAGAATGTCAGGCTGCTTTGATTAAACACTAAATAAGGCATGCAAGCAATGATGAGATTTTTTTTTCAGAAAAATGCTATACTTGAGAAAGACTTGTCTTGCTTAGAAGACACAAATAATAACTGTCCCACTGAGAGTGCTCTGTCACGTTCCTGCAAGTAAATTTGTTTTCCATTTGTGGTTTCTGCCTTTCCCACACTGCTGATGATACTGGGTGTCAAGGTGGTCTTGATAAGACAGGTCACAAAAGATGACAAATGAGAAATGCATTTTCTTCCATACTTCCCTTCCTTCATCAGGTAGCCTTTAAATAAATCTCCAGCAGGTTTATTTTCATGAAGAACAATACCAGTAGTCTCAGGAGGACCTGGTGCAACTAAGCCAATATCTCTTTTTTGGCTAGATTATCTGGCATGTTTCAGTGGGTGGAAAAAAAAAGGGTAAAGTGAATTTAGACCTTTATGAACTTTTTTACAATGTAAATAGCAGATCTGTTTTCTTACTGAAATTCTTACTCTCATCTCTTCCCACAGAATAATGATCAAAGACAGCTGCTTTTTATATCTTCATAACAAATATACCTATTTGTTAAAGAGAAAGGAAAATCAAAGCAATTATTTCTGTAAAAGAAAAAAATATGCCTTGAGAAATGTATGCTTATTTCTCTCCTTGTGTTTATGTACTTTTTTCTTTCCTCATGATCTGTTAGATACTGCTGATCCAGGTGGTTATGCAGTACTTAGATTTGCTATACTTTGATACTCCTGTAAAAAAAATCTCAAGTTCCCTTTTAGAGTTACAACACAAGAACAGATGGATCAATCTTCTGAAATTCCTCTTGTATTTTTCTCCTGGGCTCTTCCTCAGGATTACAGCTGTCAAAAAAAAAAACCTAACCTGGAAGGTAGGGAAGAGTACAGGGTTTTTTTTTTTTTTTCTTTCAGCTGAAAGAAAAAATACCTTGGCATCTCTCCCAGTTAGTTCGCATGGCTGTCATTTCTAAGCCTCAAGAATTAATGTCATCTCTATTGGCTTCAAGTTGCACAGCGCCAATGTCAGAAATGTGAGCAGAGATCAAGCCTCTCCACAGAAGGAACTGTCTGCATTTAATTCTGTTTTGCTCTGAACTGGAGCTATATTTCTTCTCTGCTCCACAGGCACCTGTGCTTTTCTTTAAATTACAGAGTCCATTATAACGACCTATGCCAAGCAATGGAAAAAAAAAAGCAACTTTTGATATATAAGCAAGCAAATTTGTTTTTTGCATACAGTCATGAATCATTCCTTGAATTAATTACGAAAAGTCGATACACTGTTAGGTAGTGTTACTTCCAGCAACATCATTCTATTATCTGTTTAACTAGACTTGGTCACTAATATTTTATCATTTGAATAATTCACTTTAACACGAGCTTATTTTACAGTCTGTGCAACAGTAATCTAAAGGTAATCTAAATGCCCTGTCTCAGAGCCTGTGTGTTTACCTGCATGAAATTTAAGGAAATAGCAAGACCTACTGTAAGCACGCTAGTGAATGCATTTTGTATGCAAGCTTGCAGTGCATATTTCCCTTCAGATTCAGGGCTGATTTTAGTCAGTCTTCTAGAGATGCATATTAGAGCTTACACATAGTGCAGGGGGCTTGCAAGGACCCCGACCTATTCTGCTGTCATGCAACGAAAGGCCCTGTGATCTTACCCAAGCTTCTGACAAAATTTGCAGTCTTGCACACCGTAAGGCCAAGAAGTTGGGGCTTCTCATGGTGTTAAATGTACAGCCTGTTGTCAGATAGGAGGAGAGAGGAGCGGGACCCTCTACAAGTAATTTTGCTCTAGGGCTTCCTCTCACCTGATTCCTGTTTTACAACGTAAGAAAAAATCAAAAACTTACTGTATCTCTGAGATCTATTTGTTTTGCTTTTATGGAAGTTGGATATTGTCTGCTTAACGTCTCTCTTTTCTTTTGGTCCTATGAATTAAGAAACAAAGATAATTATGCAACTCTGTGCAAGGATTTCTATGCTCAGAGAAAGGTGACAATCAAACACCTTGCTATTTCTGTAACTTTAATGCCTACCAAAGTATATAGGAAAAAAATGAAGCAATGTTTCATTTATTTTGAAGAAAATGTTTAGAAAAAATGCTCTCATTTTCTTTCCTAAATGCATGCTCTGTATTTCAAGAGGGGGATATGTATTTTTTAGACTCATGTTTCTAACAGAGGCTCAGTTCTTGAGCAGGACACTCTCACTCCTGCTCATGTTACATCTTCCTCCAGCACTGCTCGCTGGATGACTTTGATACCACAAGTGAGGTTGAAAAGGCTTTATCCATCCATGGGGAACAGTAAGAGCTACTTAGTTCTTTCTGGCTAGCTTTTAATGAAAGCTTCCTAACCAAGGACATCAAAGTGCTTGCTGTTTGAACTGCTCACTTGCAACTGTACTCATCTTTATTTTGGAAGTTTTACTTTAATTTTTTCTAAATGAAAAAATATTTTTGCAGCTAAGTGAACTACTCTTTCCCAAAACAGCTGTTTAAACTTGTGGTTCTGTGTATACTTTGAGTCTGTTTTGTTGTACTCTGGTTAGATGTTTAAGTTTCTTTTGGAAAAGAATATACAGGCCTAAGCAGTATTTTGACTGATGCTATTGATGTTAATTTTCTTCAGACCTAAATCTTTTAAGCCACTCTGTGTTTCTTATGTTCCTTTTTTTCCTATTATTATTTCTATAATGCTGTCTTCTCTTTGCTATGTAAGAAAAATAAACAGACCACAGAACCTCTCTGTTCTGCTGCTCATATGCTGAACACATACACTTTTTATGCATTATGACTGGGACATAAAATCCAGCTGGTGCTGATTTCAATAAGGAGACCTTAATCAAACATGCTTATTTTTTAAATAAAATGGCAAAAGAATGCTCCCAATTGTACTAACACTGAAGACATCTCCAAAATAATGAAACTGTAAATAAGATGGCAAAAATAGTTGTGCCTTTACGAATGCCTTTTTCAAAGGCATAAACTTAACAATAGGATGTTTCTTGGCATTGTGTAGTACAGTGGGATTCAGGAGGCAGCAAGAGGCAATGGTATGTGCTGCATGCTGACAAATGCTCTCAAATAAAAGTGCGCTACTGCTCAGAATAAGATTTAGCTTTTCATACATTAAATATGTAGTATCATTTTTCTTTTGAAAATCACGTTGAACTCTAATGTTTCTCTTCTCTCTCTTGCTCTCCTTTTTTTATTATTTTGTACATAAGGTCATGGTTTCCTAACTGGAAGTAGAGCAGGTAATATGAGGTACTGAACTTTGGGGAACCACTATGGCATAGCAGGGTATAGGCTGAGGGATCTTTGGGGTCTTTTCAGTATCTGATTTTTGAAACCTAGTTTATAGTAATAATGCTAAATAATTCTGTCCGAATGTAGCAAGGTTTAGTACAAGGAAAACTTACCTGTGGTAGGCTAATGTTCTTATCTCAAGTAGATTTTTAATGAGTTGAATTTGCAGTCCTATGTGAGAATCTTTTTCTGTATTGCTGTAGAACTGTACAATTACACACGCATTTTTTTTTTTCCCTTGGAAAAAAAATGCCCTTCCTAGGGCATTTCTTTTAATTGAGTTAGGCCTTTTCCTTAGTTTCATGTTAGTTTCAAGCAGCCTCTACTTCAGAGATAGTCACACACATGGCCCCAATCCTGGGGAATGTTTTACTTTTTGTTCATTAAAAGTATCTGACCCATCATGACCAGAGCTTTTAATGCAATACTAACTGCACTGGGTAAGCATAAGCCACTTCCTTCACAACGTGCGAGGACTGGACAGCACTGACCCAGGGACTGTGACTGCAGTAACTAAACACAGGGCACAAGATCACAGTTCTTTTTGTAAGAAAGACAATATATTTACTTGAGAGAGTTAAATCAATCCCAGGCCTTTTGTGTTTTTGTTTTTTTTAGATATGTTTTAATGTTTTGCATGTTGCATATATCCCTTGCACCTGTTACTTTATATAATAAACTATTATTTTTTAGAAAGAGTTGAATTTTAACTGCCGTATCTGAGTGCATTTACAAGGTGTCTGTAGGCTGAGAACTATCTTATCCCTTCCAAAGCACAAAAAAGAGATTATTGTGAAAGGGCAAACTCAGTAAAAATTATTCTGGATACCAAGAAAATGGAAAAAAAAAATAAATAAATTTTGGCAGAGGATAACAGAAGTCTCATGCTCTAATAGCTCTGGAAATACGTGAACTCCTGGCTGTAAAAGGGGCTTAAACTTACAAATGTGTTCATAAATCATATATATATAAATTCTCAACTAACGGTTCTGTAGTTCATTCCATACTCCTGTAACTCAAGTTACAAAGTCTAGAGGAAAACATGGAAGTTCATTCAGACACCTGTCTGTTGAAAGTTTGGATTTGCTGGTATGTTGGCTCAGAAGTTCATTTCCAGTGATAAGGTGGTGCTCTATTCATCTTCCTTGCTCAGGGATGCTGGTTTATATGCTGGCTTATTTAAGCTGTTTTAAAATGACTATATACCCAAGTACAGTGAGAGCTCATTTCCGCAGAACACAAATAATACCGATAATTACACTCCAGAACTTTGTGTTTAGGACTACCATATACTTGTAACTGGATGTGTGTTTTCCCTCTCTAGATCTTAGTATTTATTTATTATACATATGTTCCATAACATGCTTTAATTTCTTTTCTAATATTTACTTTTTTCTCTTTCAATATTAATTCTATATAGCCTTCAGCATTCATACCTTTCTTCTAGCCTTCTACTGTTAGCACATTTCTTTTCCTCTTCTGTAATTTTTTAGCTTTACATTGTTTGTGGAAATAACAGACGTAAACTTACACATTAAATACATCACATCTCACCAAGACTGTGATTTATCTGTCTAAGACAATCTGTGTAATGTGAAAAAAGTAACTGCTCCAAAAAAGCAAATGGATCTACATCTGACCTTCTACATCTTGAATAAAGTAGAATAAAGTCTTACCAAAGACAGCCAAAGGAAAAGAGAAATCACTGGATTATGAAACCATTTGAAATATACATATAACATAATAATTTGGCCTTGATTAAAGGACTCTAGTTATGGGCTTTTGTTAGGCCTTGTCTAGACTATTTTACTACTCAGTTTTTGAAGATTTTAGTTTTCAATTTAACTGTTGGTAAATATGTATTGTTTGCCAAGGGTATAGAATTTTCTCCAGAACTCATAAATTCTTTTCTAACATTTTATCTAGGGGAAGCCATAAAATCATAGGCTTTAGCAGATGTTTTTTGCCTTTTGAGTTTTATTCTTGTATAAATATTTTATTGATGTATTACTATGCTGTCTTTGAAGTCTATGGGAAAACTTGTAAGTTCAGTGAGAGCTGACTTGGAATTTTTCTTTGGTGCAGACACTCTGAGTACATTTTTGTAGTTGCATTTTTTTCAAAAACCAGCTAATTTTGAAAACTGATGATGTTCTCATAGTGTAAATGACAGAAGCAATATTTTCTTTTATTCTCTGTCTTAAAGGAGCTAACCTCTTTTTTTCTTTTTTTTTTTTTAATTTTGTTTTACATTGTTTTTCAAGGAGTGAGCAACTTAGACCATCTCAGGGAATTTCCTGAATAATGTCCTGCCACACTTTAAAAAATAACTGCCTCAGAAGAGATGACAATATTTTACACTCCTGTGCTTTGCAAAGAACAGATTATATTCCTATTAGCCCCTTTGCTTTTAATGAACTTTTCGTTTGCTTCTTTCTTCTCACAAAACATTACAACTAGGGGTTTAAATTAGAGGCCTTTAGCAGCATTTAGGAATTAGGAGTCTTTTTCCACTTGGTTTTGCAAATGTCAGATATATAGTCTGCAATAAAGCCTGTGAGAAGTTTGCATGAGAATTTGCTTTCTGATTTTGAAAATAATTATTAATGGTGGCTACAATACTCTTAATTACAATCTTTGGTGAAAAGGTTCAGAGATAGAGATTGACCCTCCCTGAGAAGGAAATTCTGTGATGAGCAACACAGAAGATCTTATTAGTTAGATAAACTGGAAATCAACCTCATGCAATGATGAACAGTGACCAGTTACCTCTATCATTTCTAGTTGAGCACTGGTGACCCCCTTCTCATCTGTTCTCTGTCTGACATGACTGATTTTTCTCAGACCCTAAACTGAGTTTAGTAACATAACTCATTTGTTAGACATCTGGATAAAACCGAGTACCCTGTGACACCTACAGAATCAGACTAATTCAGCAGTTGTCTCTACACTTAAATTCTGTAACAGTGAGGAAAAACAATAAAATATTTATCTAGATGCTTCAAAATGTTAAAAAAAATATTTGGTTCCTTGCTACGGTTTTCAGGTGTTTTCCAAAGATTTTACAGTTTCAATGTTAGCTATTTTCGATCTTCAAATCATTTTAAGGAATATTTTGTGTAGTGTGTATTCGAGTGTGCATACACACACGCACACACACACACACACGTATATAAATCGCCTTGCTATGTATGTGTATATATAAACATAGATCTGATATTTTCTTCAAAGACACCTGTAATCAGTGAATATTCCTCTCTCCGTACACGGCTATCTGGACAGAAAAGACCGTTTACCACATACGTGTGCTACAGCTTTCTGCTGCATAGCCTCTTGCCTGATAGCAGCATGTAACTGTTGGGAAGATCCCTGTAGGGACAGAATACAAAAGGGGCAGCCCAAGAAATCTTGTGCTTTACAGGTGAGTAACCCTTCCAAGTTTTGAAGCATGAGTTCATTTCCCCGCTGAGAATTTGGATCAAACACCTTTGTTTCCTGTTCTTCCCCACATACTCCTGCCCTAAAACAGCCTCTCATCTGTCCTTGATAAATCCGGTCTCAGAGCAGTTTTTGGTCAACTGCCAAACAAAAATGAAAATTCCAGTAACACAATGTCACGTAAATGATTTCAAGAGACCAACGCTTGCTCTCATGATCTGTTAACAGCTTCCCTGCTATCAGCTGGTTAAATTATAGAAGGTAACCAATTGCTTAAATAACCACATAGTGTTGGCCATCAGTAATATATGGAAATTATCTCAGTGCTAAGGCTCTTTTCCTCTTGACTACTTCCTATATAGATTATAATGCTTAATGTGGGATAAGATTCTAATTTATAATGAAACAATTTACATTCTTCTGATAAAGTAAGGGAAACTTAAAATCAAGAGTATATGTTATACCACCCTGACAACATGAAAAGACCTAGATGTAAATAAGAATCTGAAGCAGACTTTTCTCCGCCATTTTTTCTTCTTAAGAAAGACTGAATGTGCTTGCTTTGGTTTCTTATTTATTAAACATTTCTGCAGAGAAACGATAGTTCTTGGTCTATACGTGAGATGAGACAGTGTTCAGCATACAGATCTGAAACTGCTCAGGTTTCATAACTGGTGCAATCCCTAAACCTGTTTCTTCTAATAACTATTTCCTGATAAATCATTCTAAGTGATTAACGTTTATTCTTTGATTTCAGCATAGTTCCAGATCTGAAAGAAAGCTGTTTCTATTGCTTTTGATCATCCTTTCTTTCCACCCGGTCATCACATCTGTTTGTATGATTGGCATTCTCAACCTCATGAGAACCACAAAACAAATCCATTCTTAAAAACACACGCTTGCAACTTGACTCCCTGAATGAATGTGATTTTGTCCTTGGCCTTTCATTTTTTTCTGCATGCTTTGTTCAACCCCACTGCAAGATTCAAGCAAGGGAATAGCCCCAGCAATGATCTCCCTGTCCACTGCAGGTTTTGGAGGAACTATGTTACACAGCATGATGGTTGTATTCTTCTTTACTCTAGATTTTTCCTAAAGCACACATTTCAGCATTTAAGATGAAAAGATAGCACTGTTAGAATTCCTACATTTTCATTCTACTTCTCCTCTCTCAAATACTGTCCTAATTTCATCCCACAGGTTGCCATTGATGAAGAGTAGAATGACAATAGGAGAAAGAAACTGCTATGCAATGACATGTTCCTCTATTCCCTGTAAGAAATATGCATCAAATTAAGTTGAAAATAGATTTGTTCTGTATTTCTTTATTTAAATGTTGAAATACATATTGTGTCAAAAATATATCACAGAAACAAGAACAGGGAGCTTCCCATGTACTGGATATTTTTTCTGGTATTACAAAATGATTCTATATTTAAGAAACGAAGTGGCATGAAGAAGGAATTCTGAAAAATGTTCTATTCTGAGATAATATATTCTATACTTATTTTTTTTACTGGTTTTTAGAAGTGTCTTTTGATTTTGGATAAAATCTACCCTTTTGCTTTGCTTAACTTTGTTCAACATAATTAAAAAAATAAATCTGGTCACTTAAAAAGATCTGCGTATCTTAATCTTCTCTGTTACAGAATCGACTATGGTGCTGTAAAAGCATTTACCTTAATTGTACGTATTTTTACTTGCTTCCTAAACTGCATTTGAAAAATTGAAGGTAACGTATTTCTGCAGCCAAATCATTTTACCTTTGTCTAGCACATGATCTGCTCTATTGCTGTGAATGATGAGCTATAGATCCTTAGTACTTTCAGGAAAATCCTACTGAGGCTTAGTTTTGAAAAACATAAAACATGTAAGGGTGTCTATGACTTTACAAATAAATGTGTATATTTCTAACAGGTAGATTGAAATGTTGAGACTACATCTATTACCCAGACCGCAGCTGAGATAGTGTAATCAAAATAACAAACAGTACATTTACTGAACAGGTTTATGACTTCTTGTCAAATACAACAAAGGCCAGCTTGGGATGTATGTTATGAAATGTCAAATATATAAAGATGATTCCCAACACTGAGATGAATTATAGCTTTGCCTAAACAAGCAGTATAGGAACTGCTTTGTTTCCTGAAAAAAAAATCAATCACAGAATTACAAAAAAACAGACAACTAAAGTCTGAATATTTAACACAATTATTCAGACTCACAGTGGACTAAATTACTATGGGTTTTCATTTCTGAGGAAACACTAGAAAACAAGGCTCCAGGTAGCAATTTGCTTTTATTTTTTTTCCACACTTACATATCCTTTCTGTCCGTGTTTGACAGGCACAAATGGGTGAAGAGATGCATGCAATGCTGCTGTCAGCTCCAACAAGATGCTGGAAAAGTGTGTGCTGAAGTAGCTGTCAGAAGCAACAATAGAAGAAAAGAGTATTTGGAGCTCCAGAATTTATCTGTGCAGGGACTGCTCAAGGGTCAGATGTGAATAAAACGAAGACATTTTGCTTTAACTCATTAGACGTTTCTCCAACTCTCATTGCAGTAAAAGTAGAGATATGGTGTTTTCTGTTTTGCTTCTTTCTATTCAGAGTTTCATTTCTCTCTATTTTTTTTTTTTTGAATTTATCAAATTCTGCCACATCAGAACTTCCTACAAAATCATGCTCTGGAAAAGTTTCCTGTCCTGTGTTAGTTTGCCAGTAAAGTTTACAAATAGCTCTGAAAGTGTATGCAAAATTGACATTCATTTTCTTTGTGGGAGAGAATGATGTGGTGGAAAGTTTCGGAAGTGTTATAGTGCCCAGGACAGACAAATGTTGTACAAAGTTTCTCCATTTCTGCGCATTTTTTGGATAGTTTTGGGGGGATTAGTGAATGGAAAAAGCAGCTGCACCAGTTAACTCCCCATGTAATTCACATCCATATGCACTGATCTGGGTCTTGGTTTCTACCCTTCATGCATTTTCTGTCATGATCTTTCCACTTGCAGCTACAAATAACCAACCTGAATTTTGTTTTCGATCTTACCTCTAAAAACACACACAAAACCCCACTACACAGGCAACACGTTTGCTTTGACTGCATTGACAGGTTTTGATCCGCCAGCTAAATGGCCATTTTTGTGGTTTCTCTGCCAATTAATGGAAAATGAAAGGCCAATATTAAAGTGGTCTTGTGTTGTGGGGAAAAAAAAAATCAGGAGGAGGAATGACAGATGAGTGTCCCACCTTCCCAAGGAAACTGCATGTCCTCTTATGGGCAGTTCCGTGGCAGAAAGCTGCCAGGGCTAAGTGGAACATGGCCAACATGAGTTCCTTGTCTTTCCATTGGGAGCAAGTTTTCCCTAAGAAGCATTTCACATGACCACCCTTGGAATCATACACATCCATCCAGCACATTTCAGCGAGGCACACGGCACAGCAGACGCAGACTCCGTTTCAGTGTCACCCAAGAAATGTACCTCCCAAGAACGTTGCCCCTGTTAACCCTTTTGTTTCTTGGCTGATGTTTTCTTGGGGCACACCTGCCTGCCAACACATGCTCTCTTCCCCAGCCACAGACTCCCAACAGACTCGCGTTCCTTGGGTGTTTCTCCCGTCTCCCTCCCCGCCAGCCCTTCCAAGCACCACAGCCCACATTTACAGGAGCCATTGGCTCTTTCGGGAGCTTCCCACGCGCGGGATGCGCGGGCCCTTCCGCTTCTTTCTCCGCGGGCCCCGCCCCGCGCAAAGGGGCGGTTAAAAGGGCGGTTAAAGGGGCGGTTAAACGTTCCCGCGGGCACTGCTCCTGTCCGTGACGCCGCCGCTCGCGATGGCGTCAGCGAGGCCCCTGTGTGACTTCATACCTGCGCCCTCCAGCACGTCCCTGCCGCCGCCTCGCGTCGGTCCCCAGGGAGCTGCGCGCTAACGGCCCATAACGGTCGCCCCCCTGTAACGGTCGCCCCCCAGCGCGCGCGGCGGCGCCAGCGCGCCCCCTGTCGCGCGCGCGCCCCCGCTTGCGGCGCGGGGCTCTGGGGCCGGCGGCAGGAGGCAGGGGGAGCCCGGGAGCAGCGGCGGCGCCCCGGCCCGGCGGGCAGCGAGCCCGGCAGCAGGCGGGGGCCCCCCGCTCGCCTGCCCGCCCGCGCTGACGTCAGGAAACTTTCTGGGCGGCTGGAGCAGGCGCGGGGCCGGAGCGGGCGCCGCGAGCCGGGCGCCGCGCTGCCCCCATCGCTTCGCAGGTACCGGGGCCGGGCGGCGGCGCGGGGTCCCTCCCCGGGGCGCGGGGAGCCTGTTGCTCGCGGCGGCAGCAGCGCCGAGCCGGGCGCCCGCCGAACCGCTGCCCTCGCCTTGAAACTTGACGGCGGCGAGTGGGGACGGAGCCGAGACCGGGGCCGCCTGGGCCAGCGGCGCGCGCTGGGACTTGCCGTGTTTGTGCCGCTAACTTCGAGCCGGGCCACTTCGCCAGCGGCCGCAGGCGCGAGGCTGGGCGTGCGCTGGGGCTCTGGGAAGTTCTAGGAGTTGGAAGCGGTCAAATGGCTTTTTCTTTTTCTTTCCGAGCCCCGTGAGCGCCGCTGCGGAGGCGGCCGCTCCGCAGGAGGGTCGCGCAGGGTCGCAGCGCGCCCGGCACTTCCAGCTCCCCGAGCAGCCGCGCGCGGGGCGGGCAGAGCCGCCCTCGAGCAGCGGCTCCAGGCGCGGGCCTCAAGGCGAGCCGGGGAGGTGCGAGGGGATTCGCTTTGCAAGGGAAGTTTTACGCGAAAGGTGCCTTCCTCCTTTCCCTGCGCTGTCCTTAGGGTTGTTGTAGGGTAATGCAGATCAATCAAAGGCCTGTAAAGGTTAATTGTATCCTTCACACAAAGGGATTAGTGCTGTTCGGGAGGACTAGCTTTCTGCGTTTTTGTTTTTGTAACTTACCACTGCCTTGGTTTAGATCAGCTAATAGTTTAGAGCACTCATTACATTTAAAATTTAAATGCCGTGTAACTCTTAGTTTGTTGCTTTCATTTCTGCTAAAAGCACAAGGTCTTGCTCCTTGTTGTTTGACTTCCGATAGTTTCATTGAAGTCTTCAAAAAGTCATCCTTAGACAGAGGTAACTGGAAACATGCTCAAAAGCCTTCAAATTCCTTTGGAAAGTAAGTTTTGTGTGAAAGTGGCTTTAAGATGATCTGTATGTGTGCCTATACATATGAAATGTTTTAACAAAATACTTTTGGTCTTCTCAGAATAAGTTATTCTCTAATTTCTAGTTACAGAAATAATTGTGAACCATGTTTTTAGAAACAGGTTCTTATCTGTGCTTTTCCTCTCCTGCATGTTATAATAAAACTACCGTTTTAAAAATACCTTTTAGTCATTGCAGTGATAAGCAGTACTTTGGAGATTCAGACTTTTGCCATGAATGATGATGATCAAAAAGAGACAAAATAATTCCTGCCAGAAAAATCTTTTTGGTAACTGAGTTTCTATTTTATGGCAATTTGAAAATAAACAGAAAAGTTTGCTTTCAATTACTGATTTATTCAACTCATTGGTGGAGTGATAGTAAGTCAGGCACAGCCTGTCATGTTCAGAGATTACCCTTATGCATTCAGGGAGAAGAAAAATAAAGCAATATGAAAATGGTAATAATAAGTATATAATTATTGATGCTGTGCTTTTTGGTATGTACTGGTAACCTAGAAACAAAAAAATACTTTTATGGGCCTCCTTGAAGTCATATGTTTACATGAAGGAGTTGAACAGAGAAAATGAGTCATGAATAAAAACGTAGGAAAATGGCACAATGTGGAAGGATGCAAAGGAAGTCAAGATTGTGTTTTTGAGTGGTACAGGGGCAGGCCTAATAGTGAAAAGAGACTGGAATTAAGAAGGAAGTACCAGTTAGATGGCATTGGAAGTAAGGATGACAGTCTTAGGCATAATATGCATAGCAATAGCAAGTATCTGAGTGATGAGTATAGAAATGAAAATCATTGTGATCCCCAGGAAAGGGGATAACCCCTACATTGCAGCAGTGAGGTGCTACTACAGTGTTCCGTGTGTTAGGACCACACAGTGAGAAACAAAGCTAGTTTTGGAGGAGCAGAAAGGAGGGAAGGGTTGCTGCTCCCTCATTAGTCCTTGGCAGCAACTTGGTAATCTTTTCCAGGATAGAGAGTCTTTGAGTTCAATTCATCTACCATCTGTAAAATGTTCACGTAGTGTAAACTTTCAGAATTTCCTTACAAGCTCATGAAAATAGTTAATATTTTGACTTTAGTCAGTGCTACTGTCTAAAGTTGTGTTCATGTAGCTATACTTTTTATGCATTTTGAGTGATTTTGAATATGCAGTTTGGCAGCAGTGTGCTTGTTTGTGTACATGATTGTGATAAATAGGACTTGTAAAAAATAGCAGATGCTCTAAAAATCATATAATCAGAACAGTGCAACTTGAGAGATCATATATAGTAAACTGATATTTCTATCATAGTTATAGAGTTCATCTTTCTCTTAAGATGATCCCTGGAGTATGTTGTTTGGACTACCAGATGCAATAATTAAGTGCAAACTTTAACTTGAACCAAGGGACTCATGTAATCTGAAAGAGAGCAAAAAATGAACTAATTTATCCTTGAGTTGTTGACATATCTAATGTAACTTGCAGCAGGATTCTAATTTGGTCAGGTTTTTTAAAGATAGAAAGTAGTGCAATGAGAGCCTGAAAATGCCACCAGATTCACTTCACCAGAACAGTTGATCCCATAGAATTTGTAGTTGCTGTCAAGGGTGAAAGGAAGAGCAGAGGTGGAGACTGTATATCAAGTGTCTCAGCTCTTATGACAAAAAAGATCTGAACTGATCTCTGAATAGAGTTCTTATATAAGAACATACTAGTCAGGCGTAAATAAACTTTGGCCCTTTCTTCCCTTTTTTTTCCCCCCTTTTTTTTTTTTTTCCTCTGCCTTACTGTAATCTGATTTTTGTAGGGATAAATGACCACAGGGAATCACCTCGTGTCCCAGATGAGGCCCCACAACACTATTGCTGTTAGCAGTACAGCCAGGGCCTCTGCAGAGCTGCTAACAGCATTCCCTCCACCCTTGATACAGCCTTATTCATTCAGGAATAGTCATTAATATCCTTGCTCCCAACCTTGAAGTCAGGCTCTTGGCATCTCCTAACCCCCGAGGTCACAGCCTGCCTTTTATTCACACCACTAGCTTCCCTGGCCCACAGTCAGTGTTTCCCTGAAGCAGTCTCATGACGGGATGCTGCATCAAGCAGCTTCCAGATTTGCTTTTCTGGACTAGCCTTTGGTACCCTTTAATATGAAGTACTAACATGGGTTTATGCTCTCCCCCTTCAATGGGGAAAGCAGGAAGGGGAGGTATTGTATTTATTTTTAATTTTCATTTTGCAGACTAACCCCAAGGCCTAGCTGTGATCTAGTGGCAGAGTGCTGTAGGAGCATTATGGTGAATTTCTGCCCACTGTTTTAGTTTCAAATACAAATATGGATAAGTCCTGTGCCATTTGGTTGCATACTGAGGACCCGCTTAGATTTTTACCCTGCTCCATGGGCACTGAAATATCTACTACTGACTATTTCCAGATTATTTTGGTTTTAAAAAGGCTTGTTATGTAGTCCACAGCCTCACCCAAATAGCAGGAAGTTATCTGAAATGTCTAGTCTTGTTGGTTAGTTTCAAAACATGTTTGCTACACTGAACTCTACATTGAACATGAAGCGAAGGAGGTGATGTTACCACCCAGGTTTTATTCAGAGGTTCAGTAGAGGTCCTGGAGACCCAGCTTGAATTGCCAGGGAAGAATTCAGGCTTTCATTCCTCTTTCCCTCTGCCATTTTCAGCTAATTGCTAACCAAGAAGGTGCTCCATGTTAAAATGTTATTGTTTCCTTGGGTTGAAATGATTCACTGGTTTTGGTATAATTGCATATTGGGAAAAGAAAGTAAAACTGCAGAATTTTCAATAGATATTTCTGCAGAAGAGATGAGAGGTTTCCCACAGATATGTAAATAGTGAGGCTTTACTGGGGCAAGAAGTAGAACTTGTTTCATAACACCTGCAGTTGCACACAGACTGCTTGATAATGTGGCAAATCAGTACCAATAAGCCTCTTAAAGTATTTAAGGACTGTATTTGTTGAGTTTCTGCAAAGTTATTTTCTGTTTTGAAGGACAGACAGTATGAAATTCTGCTTATTTTTATTCCTGAGTCTGACCTAGTCACTTTCAGTCCGGTATGTATTTTTATGTCCAAGTTGCAAATGCAGGTTTGATTGAGAATTGAGCTGGGTTCTTTCTGTCTTACTTCACTTGCAATTCTAAAACATTAGAAACATCTGTGAAGCCAAATTGTTCTCTGATTATTCTGTCAGTGGCACTTGATCAGCACCAGTGCCTTGCATGAGTTTGCACAAGTGTAACTGATGGTAACCTAGTAAACAAATCTGTTAATGATGTGCTGGTTGAAGCAGAAGTTTCAGCTGGCTCAGATGATGCTTTTGATAACTCTGTGAAGCAACTAAAACTGTTTGTGTTTGGTTTTTTGTTTCTTTGTCATGGGGAATGCTGGGCACGCTCGTGTGTGTATATGTGTGTGTGTGTACATATTCACACAGAGTAAGAATTCAGGAAGTGTAGTATGTAGAACTGTAATCTGTGGCATCATTGTGGGCATTCTGATTGTTCATGTGTTGTAGAGAGATCTTGATCAGGGCAAGCAGTAATTAATGCTGTTTTGCAAATATGCTTGATTTAAGGCAATCTTTTGACAATTCCGTGTACCCAATAGCTCTTTCTGATGTGCATGGCTGCTGTGGAGCAAGGAGTAGAGGTCCTGTTTTTCCTGGGAGAGCCTGGGAATAGATGTGGATGGAGGAATCTCCATTCTCTAATCTCTAAGGCGGTCTAGTAGAGTATTCTCATAATTTCTAAAAATCATATGGGAAGCTTTAAAACTACATTCAAATTCCTGTACATTATTTTTATAAATAAATGAAATACCTTCTTGTGAATTATGGGATTCTCTAGATGTGTTCGAGATTTTGAACGGGTTTTTTTTCTTTCTCTGTTATATCATCCTCCCCTTCCCTTTCTCCCTGCTTTTAATGGGCCTGGTCTTAGACAAAGAAAAAATGCAGGAGCAATGTAGGGTGGAAAGCAATCTTGAGTACTACCTGCTGTGACATTTAATAGTCTATTCCAGTTTTTATTTTTCCTCTTTCAAATGCAAGGCTTAGATATTCAGGCAGGATGGGCCATTAGGAACATGGCCATTGTACTGAAATTTTCCAGGTGATGCAGGATATACTAAATCATTGTTATCCTTCCAGTTGTTTCAGAGCTCCTAGCAATGTGTGCAAACTTGGCTTCCCCTGGGTGAAAAGCTGAGGTAGAATATGCCCCACTGGGGATCGCTGGACATGTTCCCTACGGGCCCGCAGCTCCCTGAGGCAGGGAGACCTCGGGGAGAGCTGGGCCATGGGCTGGAAGCTGCTGTTTTGCTCTTGCTGGCAACTTGCTCCCTCTCGCCCTGTGCAACCGATATTTTGCTTAGGTGTAGAGATATTTGGCTGTGTGCAGACACTTGCTAATATTATCAATGTATCCACTTTCTATTTTGTCAGATTGAAAGCTTTTTGTCTATTTCTAGAATCTGCTGCAACAATTTTTTTTTTTATCTGTTGTGAAATCTTCTGGAAAGTCTAACATGAGTGAGGTAATAAGCCTAGATAGGGACTGTGTTCTCAATAAAAGATGATGTTTCCTGCAATCACATCTTGAGATGATGTTTGGAACAGCAGTTATCTTTGCATGCCAATTAAATTAGGAATTGCTTCAAAAAAGGGAAAAAAAAAATTGGTGTGTCCTCCAACTGATTTTTCGGAATATTTTTCTGGACCATCTTTCCAGATGTCTTGCTGTTCAGATATGTGCTGTTCCTAATTCTTCTTCTTCCATGCTGTGCTGGCAGCCGTATGCATTCAAAGATCATGAGTCACACTCCCGCCCTGAAATCATTAAATGGATTTTAAAATAATGAGATTAATAGACATTTTCGCTTGGTCTTTTTTGATTTGGTGTGTCTGTTCTTCTCCTATAAAGCTCTATTCCAACTATGAAAGTCAGAAACTTGAAAATGGATTTTTTTTTTTTTTTTAAACTTGGGCTCGGAATTCCAGGACTACATGTTCTGTCTGCTTGTTCATGTGCTGGCTGTAGACTCAGTGAAGTGGAGTCAATGCTAGAGCTACAAAATAGTTCATAGGAGGTTTTTGCTTCCTAACACATAAGGTATTAGCATGGACACAACCTTCACTTCCACAGCAGCGGCCTCTTGTTGCGGTTCAAATAAAGGATGGGTTCATACTGCAGGTTGAGATCCATGAATTAGTCCCATTTAGGAGTTAAAGGAATGTCAAACACCTTGTCAAAGTGGAGTAATAAAAAACAATGAGAGGAGAAGTACATGTGATGCAGCATGGTAGGAAATCTTTATTAGGGGCAGGAAATAGTAGCAGGTGACTCAGTAGCCAGCAGAAGGCAGTTTGAGAGACTTACACTTACTTTTCTGCCCCTTAATCTGTTTCACATGTGTAGGCTTTAAAGCTGTGTGTGCTGTGGATTTGCAAATGCAAAGGTCTTAACATCTGAGTTTGTTGAACGTTTCCTTGATTCAAGGAAAAACCTAGAATTGCTCTCTTAGTTTTGTAAGCTATATAGACAATAAGATGGAAGACACTTGAGGAAGACGTAACAAATTTTGTGGCTGGAGCTGATGTGAATCTCTCTACTGCCCAGTAATTGTAGTAAATTGTTTGTTTGTGCTGTGTTTTGTAGTGTGAAAGGCAGAATATTAACACAGCTAAATTGCAACAATAGTTTGCGTAATGCTAATATTTTTGGAAGAGGTATCTTGCTGATTTGTCACCTAATTGAATGATATACACAGCAGCTGCACGTGAAATATGTGGTGCTTTATACTTCCTTCTGTATTAAAAGTTTTCATCTGTTTTTTCTCCATAACCGGTTGTTCTTGTATTGAGTTTTAATACACTTTTTTGACTCATAATCTAAAAAGAACCAAAGATTGTGGCTGGGAAAGTAGGATGTTAACTAAGCAGCACTTTCTTTCACAGTCTCTTACAACTGTTGGAATTCCCATTAAATGGAATGGATATCCATATAGCTTAGTGAAAGTCTCCTAGATTGAATCACTCTTTCTATTTAAAAGAAATATACAGATGTATTTGTAGATCAGGAGAACTCGCATAAATACATTTCCCCTTTTTTTTAAAAAAAAAAAAAAAAAAAAAAAAAAAGTGGTTCCACAACCTGAAAATACTGAGAATCTATAAATGGGTTTTATTTTAGTAAACTTAGCTTGCTGATAGAACCTTCTCACTTGAGATGAAACTCACCACTCAGTTACCTGAGCAGAATTGTCCTTTCTTCTCTTGATGTACAAGAAAAGAGTTGCTGTAGGACGCCTTACTTTGCAGTCTGCTCAGGCTGTGAAACAACTTGTGAAGTGTGGAGCATTCACTGGTCTGTAGATGCTGGCAGAGATGCCGGCTCGCAGGGGCTGGAAGTTGCTATTTGGAAGAAGTGAGAAGGACCCGCTGCTGCTGACGGTGTGTGTGCTGAGCTGACCTGTCCTCAGTGCCTTGCTAGTGATGGAGAAGGGGGCTTTGGGGATGGAGAGTTCAGCAGTGGAGCCTAGGTCAGGCTGCCGCAGGGACCATTAGGAAAGGGATTACTGGAAAACCTCAGGTACCCCTTTCCCTGTATTACAGATGCCTTCAGATATCAAAGATTTGAGAAGCCTTCACTGATGAAAATATAGGGTCATAAAGTTCCTTTCATTGCCACATTTGTTGCTGCATTGTCAGGGACTGAACTACTGGGCTTTGTGCCATGCTTCATATTTGAATTCAAAACTTTCTTTAGATATTGAAGAGGGGCCATTATTAAACATGTCAGCAAGTCTGAGGAGGATATTTTACTAGGTGTTCCTGTAGTAGTTTAAGTGGCTAAGAACCTTATTCATTTTTTTCCTGTGTCTGTAGTTTTTATGATTTTATTGTGAAAAATGAAGGTAATTCAATACAAGACATATACAGTGCATTTCCTGTCTGCCCAAGAGCCTTATGGTTAGAGTCTGTGTGGATAAGTTAGGAAACATTAGTTGGTCCCTCTCAGGTATAGGGAATCAATCCTAGAACTTTTGCATCTCAAAGAAATGTTAAACTAATATATAAAAATGTAGTGTCAGCCTTTTCTACTTTGATTTCTTTGGAAATAAAAATTAATTGGTGTGAAACACCTTGAATAACTATGATTTTATTGTGCTAATTCTGTAGTATTTCTGTTTGATGGGCTTAGCTCCCTGCTCAGCATGCAGGTTACTGAAAATATCAGCATTGCTGGGAATATTTTTTTCTTCTGCATTGCCTAAAGATTCTGGCAAATGGATTCCAGCCTGGGATACAGGATGGCTGGGGAAGTCTGAACAACAGATGACCTAGTGATTAGCTAGGGATGTCCCGCTCTGTGGTTCAGCCTGACTCATGGATGGCCAGGAGTTACGTGGTAGAACAAGAAATTGGTCCAGTGTCTCTGAAGTTCCTAGGTGGTTGTGAAGCTGTTTACGTGAAGAAAAAGATGCATCTACAGAGATATGATTAATTGGAGTCCTTAAACCATTTCTTTTCTTCTCTTGGATACATGTAGAAACCAGCTTGTGGCTTACGATTCTGGAAGATAACGGTGGTACTTTTGTGGATTGCTTCTTGACTAAAATTCTGTTTCAAGCTGCATTTTAACCTTGCCATACTGCCTGGCAGGCTTATACTTTGTCCCGAGTAGTTTGTTGTTAACAACGGTTGAAAGTTTGAAGAATATCAATTATATGTTTTCCTCTTTTAAACTTAAGGTTTTTAACTGTATATCCCAGGTCCATTTCCCATGTCTTCCATCCCAGGATGAAAAATGCATTTTTTTCTATAGTCTGAAAAATAGCTATTGAGTCCAAACCACTAGCAAGCATTTCAGCCCCATATTCCTAAAGAGCCGGAGGCTTTGGAAGTATCTACAACAGTTATTCTCCATGGTCAGCTGTCCTCTTGGTTTTGATTGGAACAACAAAAGGTAACTCCTGCTCTTAGACATGGCAAGTCTGCAGGCGTGAAAATGCCCAGACTAAGCCCAGGCTGTGTAGGCCTGGTAATAACCTACCGGAAACTGGTTCTCGCTTGGATTATTACGTTTGAGTAGCTGCTTTGCTGCTGTGTGTTGTGTACACTCTACTTTTCAGTCTTTGACCAGTGCAGTGGAAGTGGCTGCTGATGATCTGCAACTGCTGATGAAAAACTGTCATGCTGTTTGGATGTTCCCTTTTGTTGCTGGGTTTTCTGAGATTAAAAACAGAGTGAGGAGGTGGCTGCTTAGCAATTAGAGGGTGCCATGGTAATATATTGTATGTAGTTCAAGTAATTTAAAAAAGGCAATATATATTGTGTAGAGTATTCTGAATAAGCGTTTTGCAAATTTAGTAGGCACACACTAAAACACCTACTTTACCTTCCTCCCAATATAACTAATGACTTTCAATATCTTCTATCTCCCAGATAGAGACTGTGTGCCACAAAATTTTTAAATAACCCTAGATTCAGTAAAATGTGTCTTTGTGCATGATTTGCAGAAACTTTTACTCTTTTCACCTTTCATTTTTTTTACAAGCTGGAACCTAGCTGAATACAGGATGTACTAAGAGATGTTGACAATTTGCTGATAATTTGTAAATACTTTCTCAAAACATTTATGTTTTTACTTCAACATTAGTCTTTTTTTAATTCCCAATTTTCATAAATCAAACATCAACCTAGTGTTTACTTTCAGTTCTCTAAATGCAGAAATTTGGGCACTAAAAATAGGAAAAACATTTTTTTCAACATTTGTTTACATAATGTATTGCAAGCAAGATGGAGAAATGAATGTTGATACAGATAGGAGAGGTAGTGTTGTGGGGGGCGGGTGAATGATTGTGAAATATGGGTAGATGAGACCTCAGAAATGAGATATTTAGAGAGACAGATTGAGTAAAAATGACAATACCTTATCCCTGTGAATAGCCTGATCTGTGCAGATCTGTGGTTTAACTTGGCATGGCAGGCTGCCCGTGATACTTCATGGTGTGCGTGCTTTTTAAAATCTGTGCGGAAGCTTGCTGAAGCTCAGCATCGTGAGAAAAGGCCCGGCCAAAACCACTGTGGTCCCACCCAGGGGTTGAGCCTCTGCTCCATCATTTGTTCGTTGCCTACCCCGCAGGTTGGGGGGGTCTTAGTCTGGGGAGCTGCAGGCGTACCTAAAAGAGTTAATCAGTTACCTTTTGGCACTTAGTCTTAGGCTTTGGTGTGCTTGTTTTTTGGAAAAGTGAAGAACAGAAAAACATGTAGATCCTTCTTACACTGGCTCAACTGATCATTTAAGATGGACTGTGAAGCTCTTTTCTGCAGCAGCTTGCTGACCACAGAGCTGTTTTTGGGCACCTTTCATATGCTCATGTGTTTCGGCAAAGCATTCAGCAATCAGCAATGTTTTTCATATTCTTAAGAATTTACTCATCATCACTTTCCCAAACTCACCCTTATTTAAGGAATCTTGGGTGCCTCAAGCAGAATTTTTATGTTTGAAGTGCCAGTTATCCTCTTGTGTCTTTGCATCCTTTGTACTGAAATGAGAAGCCAAACTCTTGCTGCTTTCTTTGCAAAATACGGTAGTGATTCCTCGGGGATCTCTCTGATTATTTCACTGAGAAAACATCAGCATCAAATGAAAATTTTCATGTTGGTGAGAGTTCTTCCTCCTTCTTTGAATGGAGATGGATAAGAAGGAATTTGTTCCAATTCTCCATCTTCCTCCCAAGTTTGAAGAAAATAGAGCCCAGTCATATTCTAATAACAAAAAGCCCTATTTGATATTTGGCATTTCTCTTGCAATTCTTGGAGGATATCCTGAGTTTTTGTAATTTTGTGGCTTATAAAGAATGCCTAAATGAGATTGTGCTCCCCTTTCCGGATCTGGAATTGTTTCCTCTGTAGCATTGTTGGGTTTGATTACAGCCTAAGAACTTTTTGAGTAGTGAGAAGGAAACAAAAGCTAAGCAAGTGAAAGCTGAGGAAGAGGTTTTATTACTGAAATGTGTAACTTAAATTGCTTTGGCTCTGACCTATAAATATAATTCCTCTTTCCGTATGTGCAACTTGACAAGTGCAGTGCATTCCTCAGACCGACTTCTGGGACACGCCTAGATGTTTCCTTAGAAGTTCTTGTAGAAAAAGCTTTCAACACTAATATCTGTCGTATAAATACACAAAGGAAAAAATAGATACATAGGCACAAACACTAGCGTTTACTTTGCAGGTCACTACCTGCTTTTTACTCACTGTTGTGACCTATGTTGTGGTTGTGTATATGTTCAAGAGTGGGATTTGAGTTTGTAACTTGACAGTGATTAAAAGATACGAAGAAACATGACCAATGTACCATGAAATGGATCTTTAGTGAGAGATCAACTAAAAAAGTATACTTAAGAAAATGAATGGCTTATACTTGAAATGTTATATGTTACTGGGATAACTTTTACTCCTTAATTGCAGTTGCATTTGGTAGGACATTCAGAATTTACTTTTGATAAATAAATTTATTGGATTGCTCAGTCCAATCACAAAGGAGAGAAAAAAAAAAAAAAAAACAAGCAAAGAAAGTTGCCTGCATAGTAAGGAACATAACAAGGCAGAAGATGGCAGTTCTGGAAAAAATTAGTGGTTGGCTGGAAATAAATGCTTTGAATTTTTTGAATTCATTCTGTTGAATTTTGCCAGATGTTCTTAGAGAGCACTCCTGTATGAGTTTCTTATACTTACTCTGCTGTTTCTTGTACTTCTGTTTCACTTGATAGCTTACATTCTAAACACATTTTTTCCCCCAGACAGCATTATCCAATTGCATGTTATGTTCAGCTGCTTTTTGAACATCTGATGCAAACCTAAGTCTCAGCCAGTATTTGTGTAAGATTAAAGATAAATGAAACTTACTACTTTTTGGCTGGTAAATTTATTTTGATTTTTTGAGTATCTTGATATATTTCAGAAACTAGCTTTTCACTGGGTATCCAAGAATATATTGCAGTGTAGGTTCTTTAAGGAGATGCTAGAGCTCAAAAATATTTTTATGTTTGGAGAAAGAGTCTTGATACCTGTGTACTCAGGATCCTGCTCTACAGCAAGCTGGGGGGTGGTCTGTTCCACTGATCTGGACTGATCATTCCTTTAAATCTGCCCTCACAGGTGTATCCTAGGAAAAGCTAAATTTGTGTATGGCAAGGTATTGACTAGCTCAGTAGCTTGCGTATAGAAAATGGCTTTGTAAATGACTGCAATTATATTATTACTGATGCTGTTTCATCTTGGATGTATGAATTCTGTTCATGTCTGCTTTGACTTCTCAAACTTACTCAGTTTGGACAGTTGCACTGTAATTCAAGAGTAGCTCAAGCAAGCAGTGATACTGCTGAAGTAGTAGTCAGAGCTTTTTATGATCCGTGTCCCCACTGCTGCTGCCTAAGGCACCTTGTCTCTGGTGCTGGCCCAGTGGCTTGCAATATTGCACAGGGACCTCAGTGAAGCAGGACTCAGTACTTGGGGTGGGAAAGGAACAGCCCAGCTGACACAGGTCCAAACTGCTTGTAGAGCAATTGTAAGGTGCAATAAGGTATCTTTTTGAAGCAGAACTTGTCCTAAGCTGTGAGCCTTGGTCCAACGTGTGCAGCCTTTATTACTGATTGAGCTAGAGTTAATTAGTAACTTGACCAGAATAGGTTGGTGCTTGTAATCATCCTTCTGTTCATTCACAGCTGATGGGTGTTTATGCCCTTCAAGGCACATCCACTTTAACATGTGAGGATAAAGCCTGTGCAGTGTTGTGAGGAACACAGAGCTTGTTCTTACTGTATGCAGTCTATTTGACTTTGTCATAAATTCAGGTTATAGTAAGCATGTGCATTATGAAGGTTGGTTTGTTCTTCTGCTGAGCTCCAACAGCAAAAAATACAAAACTTTTGGCTCTTCTATTTCTTTCAAAATAGAGCATGCACTGACTTCAGAATACAATGGAATGCTTCTTTTATCCATTAAATGGTAATGGAAAGAAAGAAATAGAGAAATCCTTTGGCTCAGTCTTTGTGTTTGCTTTCTAGTCAAAAAAGACTTCTCTGGGTGACCCTGGTGGTCATTTACAGGAGAGGGAGGTTTGATAGTGGGGTTTTTTTGTGTTTAAGTTACTAATATGACATGCCTTTATCAAGTACAAAGGATAAGGGTTGTGGAATGAGTGTTCTTTCCATTGCTAATGACCAAGAATGTTTTAGCCTTGTCTTTATAGTACTGTAAATCAGGCAAGTCAACCGTTAGGCTAGACTGCCTGTTATTTCAGCAGATCATGTTCTTGGTGGCATCAGAGCTAAATGCCTAAAGTTAATGCACAGAATTTAGGTCTCAAGTTTGATGTGCTTATAAAGATACAACAACTTCCCTGTTCACCTTTGATATTGCAACCTGCACTCCAGTTCTTCTACTTGGAAGTTTCCCAGGGTTTATTAATCAATGTTGCTTGTGGGTGCCTTTGTATTTCTTCTATATTTTTGGATATTTCTTCTATATATATTCCTTTTGTTGCTTTTTGTTTAATGCTTATTTTTTTGGTTTATTCTAGAAGATTTTTTCCTTTCAGTTTTTTCCTTAATTGTTCTGTTAAATTGTTTTATGCATATTGCTTCTGTGCAACACTTTCTACTGTTTTTCTTCTCTAGATTTATTTATTTTGTTCTGTCTCTCTAGCTGGTCTTTTTAGCTGGTTGCTTGACCTGCCAGCTAGTCCTTTAGTTATTTTTCTTTCAATTTCTTATACTTCTGTTTATCTACCAGTGTTCTGTGTTTTAACCTTGCAAATTCAGGACCTGTTCCCTGCTTGTTACAGTTCCGTTGCTGATTTCTGCTTTTCAGTAGCTGTTAGTGTCTGTTCCTGCTTTCCTCATGGTAACTCTGTTGCGACTTTCCCAAGGGCTTGATTTGTAAGCTTGTTTCTAAGATCCATTGCGGTTTGTAGATAAGAAGTTTCAAAGTATCTTGTTAAAGGTAGTCTGGTGCTATCGTATGGATTAAAAGATGAGTCATGTTCTGATTCTGCTTTCCTCTCATCTGTTCTTCTGTGGTGTCATGTAGCAAGATTTTTTTTAACCTCCTGGGTTTTTTAATACTTAATATGTTTTACAAAAGAGGCTTTTCCTATTATTGTTCTTCTGTTCTCTGTCATGAGAAATGCAAATCTCCTGAAAAAACACCACATATAATCTTAACAGGTATACGCTGCTGTTCTAAATCAGTAGGACTGTAATAGCAAGTGTGATCATCTCACAAGTCTCAGCAAGCCTTTCTGAAGATTTAAGGTAACCGTTAGGGTCAGTGGTTTTTTTTTTTTTTTTTTTTTCCCCTCTTCCCTCTATCTTTTCGAGTTCAAGAAGAAAATGGCCATTAAACAAATCTGTTGAATAGCCTTCTGTCATGGGAATATGAAGACCACAAAATTTACTGATTAGTATGAATGTATACCTAGGATGTGTGTGTGCTTCCCCCCACTCCGCCCCCCAAACTATTCTAGAATTCTCTGCTTTCAGCAGGCAGAACTGCCTCAATCCCTTCATAGGATCCAAATCTTTCCTAGGCTATCAGGAATGCTTGCCGTAAAACATGGTACTCCTGTTTTACAGCATCTAGCACATCTTATTTCTGCCCTCTCTCCTCACCTCTGTTCCCTCTGATCAATTCCACTGTTCGCACAGAGGGTTGTCTCTCACTATCTTAATTGAAGATTTTAGGATACCTTTTACCAGCATGGTTGGCTAACCTATGCGTTACTGCCAAAAACATTTAAATATTAAAGTCTAGGTGTTGTGACTTATGCAAACTGTCTGCTCTTACCTTGCAATGTTTTAGCTGGATACTAAATCTTAATCTTTCTTGATGTTGGTTTGATACTTGATCACCTTCATCCTGGTTACTTAAAGTTAATCATGGCCAGTAGTTTGTTTTAATTACTTGTTCTGAGCCAGCTGAAGGAAACCTGCCTCCAAAGAAAGCTGGAAACCTTCTTGAAGTTGTATGTGTTAATCTTAGTGCTAACTCAAGCTCGCATATTTGTGAGCTTCAGTTCCAAAATGGTAGAAGATTTGTTACTTGTAAGCCCAGGGTTTGCTGTCATGTTCTCCTCTATCATCCAGGAGTAACAAAAGTGTTTTTCCATGAAAGTTAGCAAGGACCAGCTAAAGCATCCTTTTTGTATAGTTCACAGCAATGAACACGCCAACGTAAGTCATAAATGGTTGGGACTGAGTTAAGGAGTTTATAATGTTTTAAATTATTAGACATCTCTATGATGACAACTTCTGCAGTCCTATAAGGAGTCTTACAAATTAAGCAAAACTGTGCAATCCTGTGCTTGACGGTAGGAAACTGCTTAAGGAGCATGTGTCTTGATCAGTGCAAACAAATCTGAGCTCATCAGCCTCTGCTTTTAGCTGCCCACGTGGGAGACAGCTCCATTCCAGAAATAAAATAATGGAGGTGTGAACAGTGTTGTGCTTTAATAAACAGCAAGAGAATCCCATTATTCCAGAGCCAGGGAGTGTTTGCCATGATGATAGGTCATAAACGGTGTCAAGTCTCACCGGCAGTGCAGGCTTGTCAGAATTAAAAAATTCATGAGGTCAACCAAGTGGGATGCTGAAAGGCAACCTTTGGAAAATCTCTTTAATTTCACTGTGGCCCCTATTTATTAGTGTGACTCTGCTTATTCTATTTATATTTTTGTCTAGTGGTGACAGCCTCTGCATTGTATATGAGTAGAATAATCTATTCAGATTATTTTTGTAACTTCTTGATAGTTGTTATTCAAATTGGGTTAGATTTTCTAGTACATGCAAACTAAATCATGTTTATATGTCGACAGGGGCTATTAGGTTCATTTTCCTATTTGCCAATAGGGTGATTGGTGAGGAAACAGAGTTTCCTTGTGTGTTAGACCCAGGAAATCTGTGGTTCATAAAAATAATTTCTACCTCTGCAGAGACTCCCTCTGTATTTCTAGTAGCCTAAGGATTTCATGCCCCTTCTGTATGGGGTGTGTTTTTAAAAGCTCTGTGTACATATAAATATATCCCAGGCTTTTGGAATTAAATAATTGACCTGAACTGTTTTTTCAATTGAAATAGTACGTGCTACATGTGGCAAATGGAAGGAGAATACTGACAGCTGTAGAGATTTCTGCTGGGGGAGCAGAGGCATGTGGCAATTCCCATGTGAATGTTGGTGTACTTCAGGGAATCAGGATTTGTAGCCTGTTACAGCTGTCAGCTTTAGATGTGACTTCTTTTGCACTGCTTTTACAAATAGGTTTTTCTACAAAGCACTGACATACCATCCTTTGGAAATGAGCAGGTCCCTTGTGAACATGCTGAAGACTGAAAACAAATTTGTCTAAATTAACTTTGTCATTTAAAGATTAAATTGGAAAAAAAGGGGTATCGTAATGACCTCAAACTAAAAGTTCAAATACCACTTGCCAGTTATTCCTACTGACCTGTTGTTTGTCTTAAGAAATTGGTCAAATAAGTGCAGTAAGTTCACTTGCATCTTTGGAATGCCATTCTAGAAGCATCCGACCCTGAGACTAGACACCAGTTGAAATCCTGTCCCCCAGCAGCAGTGTGCAGGTGCACATCAGTAACGGAGATTACAGAATTTATCTAAGACTGTCAGACACTTGTCACTGCAGGGTACAGCTCTTAACACTGCCTTCTGCTATACTCCCACCTTTTCTAGTATGTTCCTTAAGTTGCATTGCTAAAGCAAAAAAATCTTGGAAAACCCCTGAAAATAAAGTCTGGAAAATATTAATTTACAGTGCTTCAGTTGTAGTTATCAAATTTTAGGCATTTTTTATCTGAAAATTTGTAGCAAGTTACTGATTTGTACCTTTTTTTCCTCATAATCGTCATTCACTGCAGTTCTTTTATAGGGCAGTGGCCGCCTACATATTATTAAGAGCCTGGAGAAGAACAAGAAGAAAAAAAAAAAAAAAAAAAAACAGTACTGAGAGCTATAGAAGTAACTGGTCTTGGTTGTAAAAATTAGATGTAAATGAGAAATGAAATTTGAGCATATAGCACTGTGTTAACAATTACAGGGATTAGTTGTTAAACTGGTGTATTGTGTATGCTTGGCACATGTTTACATTGCAGCTTTCTACTGCTAGATATTGATGGCAACTGGAGACAAAATACAGTACGTTTTCCTGATCATTAGTTACAGCCCTGTAACTAATATTAATAGACTTGTAAAAAAATCTAGATATGCTCTGAATAGTGTATCTCCTTCTAATCCTTGCTGATGGAGTTATATATAAATATATTTCATTTATATTAAGAAACTTTAAGTGCCTGAGGCGAAATGCTTTCAAATATATATATTTTTTTTACCTCCAACATCTGCTTGAAAACAACCTAATGTACTAGTATTTTATAATGCTGTCAGCAGAGAAGATAGAAAATAGGTCTTTAAATACACTGATGCATCTGGTCAAAGTTTCTGCCATATATATCAGAAGCTGCCGAGTGCGGAGCACACCACACCTGGCAGTGGTGTGTGCCCAGCTGCTTGATCCTCTGTATAGCAGAAGCTCAGAAACATAAGCCAGCTATTTCTTTCTCCTCGATTTAACATCCTGATAACTGGGCTGTACAATTTTGATTTTTATTTTATACTCAACATATTCAAGTTTTAAATGGTTTCAAGGTAAGCAAGTCTGGAAATAAAATGACTTACCTAGGATTTGCTTTATAGATTCTGAAATGTTTTTTGCTTGTGTGAGTTCGTATGTAAATTAAAATTTACGTCTTTCACTTTTGAGAACATAGGCTATTCTGCAATATACTGTTGTCAAGAAAACTGATCTACCTTTCAGAGTCTAGTAAAATTTGGGAAAAAAAATCTGTACATATGGATGGGCTCTGTATCCAGCCTCTTCAAAACATAAAGAATATAGTAACTTCAATTAGGCTACAAGAGGTCTTAATACCAAAACAGCTAGCTCTTGATATACCGCATATCTCTAATTCAAGACTTTTTTCCTATGTTGTTGTTATGTTTATTGAATCAACTGAAGCCTGTAGGATGAAATATCTAGGTGCTGTCCTGAGGCTTCACTGGACAAGGTATTTGGAGTGCAGGCCCTCATTCCTTTATGTCAAGGTGCTTGTTGCTGTTAGCATCATTGCTGAGAATTCCTGCTTACATAGCTGGTGTTCAGGATGCAGCCTGGATATCTCATGCTTTGGAGAACCCTCCCCGCATTGCTGGCTGCAGTAAAACCAGCCCTGGTTGGGGACAGGAGGGAGAGGGGAGGTGGAGAGGCTTGTGGTCACTTAGAGATCAGCTCTGAGCAGCACAGATTATAGAAAGAAGTGTTTTACTTGCAAATATGCAGTAGAGCTAGTTTTAATGTTGTTCTCAGTTATTGAGACAATTTTCTGGAATTGCCTGCATTACACTTTGGTAAGTGCAACCATGAATGTTTAATGTAAATTAAAACAGAAGAATAAATGAAGCACTTCTGGTGGTATTCATCCTGAAATTGAGATGTGATTATTGGATGATTAATTGTCAGGATTGTATCTGTATAATTTCCTCTGGTTGGATCCCAGAAATACTCATTTTTTTCATAGTGATGAGAAAGATGAGGGGCTTCTCTGAGTCTACTGATTTATTTGAGTCTGAAGAATGATGTGTGGTCATGACTGCAGGTGTGTACACCCTTAGGGCAAGGGCTGTGCTGGGTTTTCTCCACAGTGTTCTTGATGAAGTTAGCTGTGATCTGAGATTGGAGTTCTGAATCCCAGTGCCAATTTAAGTAAGTAGTAAGTATATGGGTCTTCTCCTCTTAATTTGTTCTTTATATTGAAGTGGTAATTTTCAAGGAGGATAAGTGAAGGGTCACAAATTTACTCACTAGTACTAAGTATAAGAGTTGCAGTGGTTTTTTATCCTGGAGAGTGTGTACCTCCCCCAGGATTCTCCTCTGCCTTAGGAAATCAATTAGTCCTGGGTATTGACACTATTGTCCCTCTGGAGATTTAAATAAAAAGGATCAACTAATGCCACAAATAATCACTTAGCCTATGTCTGACCAAGTATTAGACTAGATGGAGCTAACATTCATGTGTTGGTAGTACAGGCAGGTGTCTGTTGCAGATTGGAAGATTTTCATATCATTTTATCAGTGATAGAGTTTGATCCAAAGATTGTGGTTTCTGCTGTATTTTGGCAGTTTTCCTGTAAGGTGAGATTGAGACAGGTGAAGTAAGAGAAATTTTGGGTCAAGTTGATCATTGCCTCTTTTCTAAGTAATAAGCTTTTCAGTTTACTTCAGAGCTTGAGCATCTACACTTGGTTGTGCAAGTATGCTTTGTAACACTAAGTAGCAGCCAGTTTCATGTGCTGCTTTATGTAGGTAGAGTCAACTTTTGTTCTTTACCTGATTTCATGTTGTTGGGTCAGAAATTAGACACAATGTTTTACTGTGGTGTTTACATAGAAGAAAAATCTATAACCTTTACCAAGTCCCTCAAGCTCTTGTCAAGTTTTGTGGTCTCTGATACAGTGCATGTGTTGAGTTAGTGATGGCAGTGGCAGAAATACTGCTGCCTGGTATTAAATGTGTGGCAGGACCTAGCACATTCCTGTAGGTGCTTGTGATCAGCCTTGTAGGCTTGGTTTGCCAGTGCTCACTAGAGTGCACAGAAGGTTACAGCAGCTTGTTCACCTCCCTGAGCAGGAATATGATGTGATAGGTGGAGCGCTAATGTGAAGAGCATGGCAGGAGTTCCATAACACACATCCTGCTGTCTGAGTGCTTTCTGTGGTCACTTCAGGGCAGGTGGAAGCGCAATGGCTGGAATGAAAGAAGCTACCCTTGATCCTACGCTGCTGTGGTGAAGACCTTTCTAAGCAGCACACATCTCCAGACTTGTCTCAGCTGCTGCTGCTTCTGATTTCTCCATGACATTTTTTTGGATATTCTTCTTCACCTTCATGTGTTGTTTGTTTTATCTGCTGCTTTACTTTTATTTCATTGCTTCTCCTGTCAGGTTAGATCAGAGAATGTGTAGAAGCTGTTGTCAGTGCTATACAAAAACTATCTCGTGTCTCTTTATTCAGAATGACATTGTTACTACTTTGGGAGAGAATAGAAACCTGACTGTTTTACTGCTGCAGGTTTTTGGGAAAGTGCGATGCTTCAAAAAGAGAATTATATTTCTGTTGTACTTGCCCAGCGTGTTCTATCTCTCTTCAAGTATGCATACTGGTATAAAGGGCTCAGAAATGGCCTGGGCAGGTTGATTTTTATTTATTATTATTGCTATTATTATTATTTGAAATTAGTAGTGCTCCATGTGGTTGAGAGCCATTTGGGTTATCAGTTTAGATTTTGAGCTGTGGTGCGGGGGGGGGGGGGAACCTTTCTGTCCTTTAGAAGGCACTTTACCTGCAAACTAGTAAATAAGCATGGATTAGTTCAGGTGAATACATAGCACAAGTTAGCCTTAAAATAAAACACCAGGATATTTTGATCAGCTGACTTGCTTACAGAAAATTTTATAATTCTCTCTGAAGGTAGCATTGATTTTAACCTGGATGATTTATGGCCTGAGAACATAGTTACATTTCAAATGAGGCTTGTGTTTAAAGTGGGGTGGGAGGAAATGTGTGTATGATCCTCTACTACATGGTGAGTGATATTAGATAAGTAACAAATGATGCTCTGACCCGTGCCAAGCTACAGAGCAAATGCCAGATTTCTTTAGAAGAAAGAAATCAAAAATAGTGAGAATGTCTGACAACATTGCATAACTTGTGAGATTTGGCTTCTTAGTAGAAATTGTGTAGATTGAAGTTGAATTGGTAGCATTGTATAAGTTGGTGGGTTTGGTTTTGCTTTTTATTTACTTCTTAATTGTACATAGCTGGTGTTTTCATATCCAGCGCTGACTCTGGTCTTCTCAAGGGTCAGTTTAAATAGACCAATTGCATAAACTGGGAGACAAAAAATGTAGAAATATTGGAGTTATGTGAAATGAGCAGTGCATAGAAAGTCTTCCCAAGTTCCAATCAGACATTTAAGAATAAATTTCAGCTGTAATTGTTAGTGTCAGAGCAATATAAATGGAGTCTTTTTGCTTGCCTGTGTCACATGGGACAGTCAGTCAGCTTTTGTATGAAAGAGTCTGTATGAGCCTTCTTTGTGTCAATTTTTTTTCCCTGCCTTCCTGTTTGAAAATAAAACCTCCAGTTCCAGTGTGTGCATGGTGAAAATTATTACGTTGTTCAGTTATAGTGGGCAGCCTCCCTGGATTGTCTTTATTGGGTAAATAGGAATGGGGTGAATAGAAAGCTGTTGTTTTACACTTTCAGTATCTGTTATCATCATACCCAATGTCTAAAGAAAACTGCCTTGGGATTTTTAAATTTTTTTCTTTTTAGTTGGTCTCCTGAAGTGACCATATGGTTCCTTAATGCTGGTCTAATATACTCTAAATGACATTCATTCCAAGGTGGCTCTTGGCATCATTAGCCCTACCTGTGAGAATAATGCAAGATTTTACTCTTTCCCTCCTCTTCTCCACCATTAGAATAATTTATGGAGTTAATTATAAATGGCCATTATGTCCAAATCAGATGTGAAATGAATTGTTCAGTAGGTATTAAATAGAATAAATCAGTGTTGGTTTTGCTCTTTAGGAACAGGTGGCAGCATTGATCTAAGGCAAAAAAGCAAAAATGGTGGAGCCTGTATGAAATGAAAAAGAAAATAAGATTCTTGTCCTTGATCCAGATGCCCTTATGGCATGAGAAGCCTTCACCAGACCAACTATGCATGTGTTAGTCATCATTGGCGTGAAGTGGTTACCATAGTGTGCTTAAGGAAAGATGAAAAAATCTGACTAGTTTAATAAATGCATTCAGCTTATGAATTCTTATTTTGTAAGCCTCTGGAGTAGGGAATAGTTCTTAACATGGTAAATGTACAAATATTAATCCTGATGTGCTTGGAATCTGCATGTCTCTTTACAAGTTTAATGAGAATCCCTCCTTTATTCCTTTCTCTTAGATGTAGAAAAGATTGATTAGTATTTGCCAAAGAACACTGCAAATACATCTGCATATTACCCAGAATAGTAAAATCAATAGCTAACAGACGCAGCATAAGGCACAAGGTGCAGAACAAATGGAGGGAAAGCAAGGCCTGAATTAGCCTTCAGTTTGCTGGTGTGGCTGTATTACAGTGATAGAAGGCTTTATTCTCAGATGTGCCAGACAACTGCAGGCCCAAATGATTAAGAAATAAATTCTTAGTCTTAAATGTCCCTTTTTTAATGTCCTAAGGTATTATTTCTAGGCAGCAGAGATTAGCTCCATTTTGAGCAGGGCTGAATTATTAGGAAGCAATAAAATTAACATAAATAGTGTCTGCTGAATTTGAAGGGGTGAGGTGGAAAATAGGGTTTTTTGTCAAAATGCAGATGTTAATGTGCTATCTCTCCTTTTGGGTTTTAGTAGGAGAGGTGCATAATTTTCATTTTGCAATTTGTCATCAATTCCAAGACAGTTAATCTGTCTGGGTTTTAAAGGAGGGAGAGAGTTGCCTTCCCAGTCTTCCTATTTGACCTGAGATTCACAGGAAGCACAGGGAAAAAAAAATGGCATGTTGGTCAGGTTGTTGCCAAAGGCAGAGGAGCAAAGACCTTTCTACAGGCATACAAGGGAAGAGAAGTCAGTATTGTTCAAAAAGTGGTGCTTTTGGCTGCAAAGTTGAAGGCTAGCATCAAATCTGCAGGGCCCTGCTGTGCACTCTGAGGAAGAGCTGGGCCAACACTGCGGGTCTGCTCTGGCTCCATGAGTCTGGAGATGGCTGAGCCCGTGGCCTGGGGAAAGCTTCCCCACGACAGCCGTATATGAATTATTCCAGAATGGAGATGCTAGATTTCCATGTGGGAGTCTTGTTAAGAAGCAGGAATTTCATCTACGGTCAGGTACAGGGTCTGGTGTGGGCATGTATTTTAAAAGGGGAAACACCAGTTTGGATTGCTATGGTTCAGTCATGCACCATTTCCAAAAATTCTTCAGTTTACCCCATCTCTGTCAATTCTTCAGTCTAATTTTACTAACTGGGGAAAATGGTGTGCTGGTTTGACGAAGACAGCAAGGTTGTGGTAGAACTGTTGTCAGATGAACTTGTAGAGATCTAGTCATCCTAAAATCTTTGCTTTTGAGTGATCACAGGAATTTATTTGGAATATAAATTTCAGAAACTATTGTAAGAAGCTGATTGTAAAAAGAGTTAAGACAAGTTTCTCTTTAGAAACTTGCTGTACTGTTTTGAATTCAGAGCACAGGGAAGTGGTGACCACATCTCCTTCTTGACCCTTTTATGTCAGCTGCCTAGTTGGAAAAGATGGTATTTGCTCGGCAGAAACTCTTTTCATTTTCTAGGCTGAATCTGAATGATGAACTGGCAATCCCATAACCTGTCACTGTTAGGTTACCTTTGCATAGGAGAAGGGTGGGGGGAAACGAGGGAAAAGGTGTTTGGATCATTGGAATACAGCAGTTTTTAGTGCCTGTCAGGAATCTTGCTGTGTTGCTGTTTGTTCTGTAGCAGCCTTCATCTGGACATACTGCTTTGAATACTGAGCAGGCCAGGGTTTACCTTTTGGCCTCTTTCTTAGAGCCCACAGTGCAGGAATTGGTAGACTAAGTGGTATTTTCAGGCATTTTGTTTTCATTTTCTAACTGCAAATGTACTTGCTCTGTGATTTGTTCATACTACCGTGCACGAAAGAGCACACGCTTTCCTTTGGAAAGGGCAACTTGTTTGTAATTCCTGAATGCCAGCAAACTGCTAGGAGCAATGCCTTACTGGAAAGCACAGCAGCCCTTTGGACCATCTTTTAAGGCAGAGTTTTGGTGGCAGCATGGAATAACCTTTACTGTGTTATCAGTGGCAAGTGTGTGCGCGGCTATTTTTAAGAGCACTTCCTAAGCACAGTTGGTTTGTTTATGGCTTTGTGTTATGCAAAAACACTGTTACCCATTCCCCTCTCCTCATATTTTAAATACATGGCTTAGCTTTAGCTGTGCCCTGTGAACTACTGACTGGCACAGCAAGCTGGAGCCTGATAAATGATCCAGCTGTCTTTGTACCTCAGCTCTCTTACAAATGGCATGAGGCAGTAATTGCTTTTCATTCTGCACTTCAGTCACAGCAAGATGCAGGGTTAGAGGGTTTACTCTGCCCTGGGGAGCTGTGGGTGCTCTTGAGGGAACAGAGCCAGGAGAATTTGGCAAAGCAGCAGACTGATCATGGGAGTAATCTGTTTGCTCTGGTGACGGGTGGCACTTAAAAGGAAGCTGAGCTGAAAAGCCATTTCTCATGCTCAGACAGAGCAGTGTGGGTCAGCCGTGGAGCAAACGTGAGCTTTCACAGGGCAGTAACAGCTTGGTACCTTGTGTCTGGTGAGCAGGGATAGGATTTAGTTCTTGGGACTGAGGATTTTCTTTTTTGTGGGCTGTAACTCCTAGGCTTTTTAATTTCCTAATTGCATGCTGATTTCTTTCCAAGTTCACAAGTACCTTTAAAAAAGACCCATCTAGTAAGGTAGTTTTTGTCTCTAGATACAATAAATTGCTCTAATGTCAAAACACTGATTATATTCAATTGTTGTACACACTGTTGAAAATATAGAATATGAAGCATATTTCACCTTACAAGCTGAGTTCAGAATGTGTTAAAATGTGGGCCCCTAATTTGTCAATGAAGTAAAAGGACAACTGTGCTAAAGCGTCTCTGTATGTTGCTTTTCCAGAAGCAGACATGGCATGCTGACCTCGAGGTGTGATGGGAAAATCTCCGCTGCTATAAAGCTACATTTGTACAGGACAAGTGGTAAGAGACACATCCAGTCTTACTTGTAATAGGAAGTAACTTCTCCATTGGAGGGGAAAAACAGCATGTATTTGTGCAAGATTAAGTTCATATCCTCTTTAGTGAGGAGAAGAAACTATCTTTCCAGAATGTCCTTAAACACTTTATCTTGTGAAGTAGGTGACCTGAAGCAGTTTTCTGAATCGGTGGAAAGTCAGAGCTTTGTGCAAAAGCAAGGTACTGTTTATAAGCTCTTTGGCATCTTACTTCCCTCCCAGGTAACACCCTTAACCTTGGAGAGATTGTATTTTATGTTATTTACATCTAAATTTGGTCAAGGAGAGTAGTGTCTGGAATCCTGGCTGAGAAAGGCTTCCTGGTAATAATCAAATTTTGAAGTTACGCCTTGAGCTATCTCTTTAAGAGACTTCAACTTTGAACAGATTCTTTTTTGATTTGGAATTGGATCTTGAGAAATAAAATGAACAAAGAGGTTTTTATATTGAATATCCAATCAATGGTACAGTATCTGGATAAACAAGAATGTCTCAAAGCATTCATGTCCCATTATAAAATCTGGATTTGTCTGCTCGGAGAGACCTAGGAGACTCAGTCACTGGCATGCATGGTGTCTGCTGCCCTGTGAACACAGGGAATTCTTATCTTTAAGCTTCTTGTGATGGTGTTAAGACCTATACATGATTCTGCGTAAAGGATTTAGGCTCCAATAACTGTTCTCCCTCAATGTTATGTAATGTGTTAATTCAAGTATGCAAATAGGCATTGTGAGATTGATTCCTTAAGTGGCATTTTCCTGACAATAAGTGTTTTTTTTTTTTTTTTTTTTTTTTTAATTTAATTTAATAAAAAACTGAATTTAAGATAAAGTATCATCTGTGCTGTGACTACTAAATGAAATCAAGGAGAGCACAAGTTTTGTATCATGAGAGTGTACTGGCAGTAATTACAGACACAACTTGCATTTTCATCATAAGAGAAGTTTTTAAAACCAGTTTATTTTGAAAGCTTAGAACATAGAAATGTATACAGAGAAATGCATTCAGATCATTGTTATTGCTGGTACACATGTGCACTATATCCATTCCTGTTATTCTTGTAGAATGAACTCATACTGCAGGTTCAATCTGATAAAGCAGCAGAATATAGTCACTAGTAGTTAGCACATTAGCTCAGTACAGAGCTGCTTTTGTTTCCTTATTATGTATTTTTTATGTGATATCAGGCATTTCCTTAGGACCCAATAGGATTCAAGTACTTCTGTGCATTTTAGAGAGTGTGTTTTTTCTGTTTTGTTTTTCCTGGACCTTAATTCTGAGTGTATGAATATATGTCTGCATCCTTTTACCATTTCTGAATGTTTTCAGGACAACTAAGTGAATACTGTATTTGCATACTGCTGTGATGGTGAACATATCAAAGCATGTGATAAGGCTGAGGTATCTGCATACAGAAGCATTTGCTTTTTTTATCTCGGGTATTTTGCAGAAGTTGGAGAACAGCTGCTAAGAACACTTAGCCCCAAAGGGCAAATTTATCTTTGTGGTGGATGTGGTATAAGGTGCTGACTGCGTGCTTATTCAAAGCATCCTGTTAGTGATCTAGTACTGATGATGCTAGTGTGATTCAAGTGAAGTAATGCTGAAAATATACCCTGAATATTAGACAACTGTCACCGCTCTTTAATATAGAGCCTTAGTGATCCTTATCAGAAGAAATGTATTTACTAAATAGAGAAGTTTGCTAGACATTGTTCTCATTTAAAGAGAAATAAATTAACACCACAGAAAATATTTGAAAGGAAATATATGTATGTGTTTTTTTGTTGTTGTTTTGGTGTAGGCTTGGCATACCTATAATGAGAAATGGTTAACTCTTGAAAATTTGGCAACTATTAATTGATACATAGGAAAGGATGAACATCCAGTAGGTGCTTACTACATGGATTTTAGTCTGTGGAATATAGAAATAACATGAGTGCAGTACTATTTTATTCACAAAATACTGTGTTTTAAATAATTTAAGTCTAGAATGTATTCATCTAGTTCAGGGTAACCCTTCGCAAAGTCTTCCTTTCCTGCTGCATCTGAGAAGCATAGTGATACTGCCTTATGCTAAGCAGGATTTAGAGGAACATATGGATGGTAATACACGTAATTTGTAGTTGATCCAGGTAATCATTAGAATTTCTCTTCTGATTTTCTAACAAAACTAATGTAAGAAGGGGATATAGCATCTTTCCATCTCATTTCCATAATTGCTTTCTCATAGTTGCATCATTTGGTAAATTGATGCTCCAGACTTGACTGCCTTTGTGCTAATATTGTGATATATTTTCTTAGCAGGCAATTATGGAAAGCTTTATTACCTGGTGAAGCAATCAAGTGGAGTGCTAGTCCTGACCTATGGTGCACTTTGGCATTGCTGTACCATGGCTTGGTGTGCCTGATTTTACCAAGGTTGCTTTGTATTTATAAACTAAAAAAGAAACTGGCTACCAACCTCTACCAAACACTGACCAAGAATTGGTTAACGATTATGAGGATAGCTGGTTTTGTGCTGCTTTCCAGTTATACTCGGTCCTTTCTGAGGATCTTAATGTTGTTTCAGATATGAATCAGGTAAGTTGAATGAGTGAATATTGCTTGGAAATAGTCCTCATTATTCCTCTGTGGTGTCACAGTACGGTTGGCATTTTTCCTGGAAGAGGCTAAGTGTGCCTGCATACCTGGCCTGAAAGACTTGGGCCATTTTTCTCTAAATTCTTCAGATTTTGTGGGTTTCAGTCCCATCTGTCCCATAGTAAATCCACCTATTAGTGGTTTCATTTAGGGTTGCTAATGTAGTAAAGAACTGTGTAGCAGTGGCTAAAAAATCTATTATATGGCTAAGGCAGCTGACATGATTCTGGCAATAAGAGCCTGAAATTAAAGACAATGCCAGTAGATTACCTTTACTTTACTGAAGTTTTTGTTATTGGTAGGATTTCCTTCCATTAATGTGTTCAATCACCTGAAATAAGGGTGCTAAGGGTGGATTGGCTTCACTCCTTTATAGGATTCCACGTGGTATTTCATCAGTGGGAGGGTTCTGTAAGAAAAACAAAAATCAGACTGGAAAGAATCTGCATCAGTGCTTGGAAAACATGTAGACAGAGCCAGAGACCAGCAAAGGAGTGGTGGATGCCTTGAAATATTACTTATTATTATTACTTGTACTTACTAGATAAGTACATCCCAGAGAGCTTGCCTAGTGCGCATTGCTCTTACTGTTGGGCCAGGAATACCAGGAAATGCAACTCTTAGCCACATTTTAAAAGGATACATACAGAACCTTCCTCTCTTAAGGCTTTGCAGCAGTTGTAACCAAAACCCTAAATACCTTATGAAATGTGAAATCCCAGGGCTGTTAATAACAAATGGGCTGTTACTCCAGGTTGACATCTCTTCTGCAACTTCTTGAGGTTAAAGAAATTCATCTGTACTTGTGAGCTTAGATTGGCCTTGAGGGTGAGTTGGAGCTGAAGAATGCACGAGGTGCTACTACAAGGTGGAATAGACCCATGTGAAGCAGGAATATTGAGAAGGTGTCTGCATCTACAGTTATATCTATCTGTAAGCTGCTCTTCCCCTTGATATATAGTAGGACTTAACAGCATCAGTGGAACAACTCTTTTACTAGTTTATAGTTGGAGGAGAGAAACACCTTGCTTTCAAACCAAGTAGAATTATGTCTAAGAAGGTAATTCTGGAAAAGGTGAGTGCCGGGAAGGGAGGCGAAGTAACGGAGAACCATTACAATCAAACAGATGCAGTGAAATTTCATGCATTCTGTTAGCAATATCCCTTCCTTATTAAAAGAAAACAAAGCCATCTGAAATTTGCAATCTCAGTGTATTTTGTTTATGTTTTCGTACAAGTTCTCTGCCTCTTCTCTACACTACAGTATCATCAAGGTGAAATGAATCCTGGCAGCTGTTTCTATGAGGGGAATTTTTATTTGAAGTCTCCTAGGTGGCCTGTGCTTCATGCTGTTTAGTTGCAAGATCTTTGTGTTCTGCCAAAAAATGTGCAATATATATTAAGTCTGTCTCTTTGTAAGCAGTGAAGTGAGGGTGCCTTTATGGAATTTAGTTTGTTGGAATGGTAGACTTCATTAATGGTAACTTTCTAGCACCTAGGTACTGCAGCCACTTAATTGCTGGTGTGTATTTTGTGATATGTTTGGCAGTGCTGGAAATGGGGGAATTGGAATTCAAATTTAATGCTCTGTTTCTCTCAAAATACTGTTTGTCTGTCAATGATTTGTAAGGACTGTTAAATGAAGTAGGTGAGCACTACTTTACTCCAGATGTTGCTACTGACTGTCGTGCAATTGAGAATGTTCCTGTTCCAGGAAGTCGTAGCTCGACTACCTACATCTTAGACTGCATTTATGTGTTCAGGGGTGTGTGTGTGTTAATTTTTTTGTTTGTTTGTTTTTGTTTTGTTTTGTTTTTTTCTGTTTTTTCCTTTAGTGTATCTGAGATATAACTGGTAAACTTTTCAGGCTAGTTCAGGTAGATGGCATGAGCTGGTCAGCTCACTGAACTCTTCCGATATGTCTGGTTGTATTAATGTTACTTAAAGCATAGATTTGATGCATTACTAATCACCTTTGCCTGGAATAATTGAGTGCTAGGAAGCCTGCTGTGGCATCTGTAAGTCTGAACTGCAAGTGCATTGCCCTTGAGTATTTTCAAGGGACAGCAAATGATACGGCTTTGGGAGAGGGAATGAGGTGAAACATCAAACATACATCACAGAAGTGATATTTCCTTTGTCTGTGTCTTAATGAAATGTGATTCTAAAATACAATCAAAACCATAGCACCTACTTGCAGACAGTTACTGAGAAACTGCGTAACTGGAAGAGATTCATTTGCAGTGAGACTTGTCTGCTTATCAGAAAGAAAAGTGAGATACCTTCACTATATTGGCTAACTGTGGTTAGTAATGGATGCTTTCGTTAGAATATATAACAAGAACCATTCACTAAACCAGATGCTGGGTCACTTGCTTTAGAAGGAGGGCATACATTTTTAATTGTGACAATGAATAAACTACACGTTGGGAGCACCACTGTAGACATCTTTTGAAATATTTAAGTTAAGACTAGAAGTTCTTGCTAGCTTTTCACAGGTGGAAAGTACAATGGCCTGTGACAGATGCAGCAGATCCTTAAATTTAGGAGTGCTTTCACTTCCCAGCTTTGCTCTCTTATTTTTCCATTTGGACGTATGGTGAACAACATGTATCCTTTTCCTCTCCAAAATGTAATCTGACATGGAGGTCGAGATATGAGGTCATTGCATTTGACATTTGATTTTGATAGAAAATCATCTGAATAACGTGAGTGCATAGGTGCATTAATAGCTGTGCAGCTTGTAATTAAAAATCAAAGCAGTGATGAACGTTTTTCAATTCTGTGCACATAAGTGACCGGTTCTACTTAGCTTTATAAAATACTATTATATTATTGTAAGAGAATGCTTTGGGAGGCATGCAGCCTCTTACTGTATAGATTACAGTATACAACCAGTGCTGAATTTGGATCTTGACAATAGATTTTTGCCTAGAAATCAATGAGAAGCAGGAAATAGAACTCAGTATACTACTGTAGTTGTGTTTAATATGAGTAGCATGCTGTCTCACAGCAGCAATAGCAGTTTGTTGCAGAGCAGAGGATGTAAGGAACCTGGAGCAATCCCATACAGGAATGGGAGTGCTACCGAGAGCATCCATGTCTCATGATTTATCAGTACAAGCCATGACTTCTGTTGTCTCAGTAGGGAGAACTTTTAAGTGGGATAAGAAAGGAGGGAGCAATTAAAGGTAGGACACCACTGTGAAGGGAAAAAGTGGTTTAAAAGGGGGAGAGGAGAAGAGAGGAAAACTGAAATCTGGATGTGTCACAGAGATCAAGTACTAAGTATACTAAGCAATATGAACATGAGTATGAAGAGCTCATGCAGTGCAGCTAGTTTTGAATTTCTGTACTGACAATTTGTACCAGTTCTAAGAGTTCAAAGCAAGATGAAGTGGAAGAAAGAGGCTATATCCTGTCTTCTCTCCTAATTAATTTGCTGCACGTTCGCCCACTTCTACATCAAGCCAAAGTGAATACACGTGCACCGATATCGACATCACCAAGGCCTTGCCTTGTTCATCCATCGCAGCGAATGGACTGCCCGAACTGAGTCAAAGCCAAATCCTGTGTTTTAATGGGAGATGCCAGGTAGACATCAAAGGGAAGGATAAAGCACCTTGCCCGAGATTGCACTGAAAGAAAGAAAACAAGTGGATTTGCTTTTATTCTAGAGAATATCAGTGTGGGACAAATCTCTCCCTGATTTGTATGCAGGTGTGTTTGGGATTTTAGCTTTGTTTTTCTGTCCCCTCTCGGCTCCCCCACAAGATTTTGGCTTATCCTTGCTTTACATAATGAAGCTTGCAAGTTGGAGTATATCTGGTTTTAGGTCACTGATCACTGCAAAATGTGCACTAGAATGTGCTTAGCAAATTTAAATCTTTGAGAGAGCTTTTAGAAAAATAGGTGAAAACTGAACTTGACCATCTTACACATTTTTAAAAAGCATCATAACTATCTGATGCAGCTGAGAAGCCGTTTGAAAATATTTGAGAAGATAATTGTCATGCTTCTTTCTTGCTAAAGATTTTGAGCGTTTTTTAGGTACCTATATAATAGCTAATGACTCACTGTTTATTTTAATCTATCTCAATACAGTTTGGTAGTCCTGTTCTTTTGTGTTTCCCTCTTTTTCCTGGATACAGTCTATTTATTTGAGAAGTCTGAAGACTTTGTTTAACCTGCTGTATGCTACCTTCTCTATCAACTTAGATGCTAAAAGGATTTTTAATTTGAACAATAGATTGCATACAAATCTTGTCCTGCTCTTCTCACCTGTGTCTAATAGTAATTACAGTACATCTTGAATGAAAGGGGATGTCTGTCTGGTCAGGGCAATCTGAGATAAAAGCAAGGAAGCTTCCATAGGTGCTAAAAATGTCATAATACCAATGCTCCCAACAAAGCTTCAGCTTTGTGAAACGTGTTCTTTCTTTTCCTTTCTGGACCGCTTCCTGAGAAACAGGATGAAGTATCCAGGATGAGACTGTGCGATACTTCAAATGTGTCGCCTCTTGTGATTGTTGCTATGGCTTGCATCAGCCAAGGTAATTTTCTTTAAGACGGACATAGGTATGTGTTGGCAACGTTATTGCAATATCAGTAGGACTTGCAGTGAAGCTCGTGATGCTCAGCCCCCTTCTACAAGGGCAGGCACATCTTATTTTGGTTAGTGCATGTTTGGATGCTTACTGTGTGTAATTGAGGACAAAATGGATACAGGCAATGGTAATTTATTATGTTTAATGCCTGGAGAATCCCCAAGTGCAGGGCAACAGTGAGGATCCTTAAAAGCCATGATGACTGTAGAGGAATGCTACTATAAATTGCATTGAAATGTCTTATTTACTGTGTACTTGATGTTTTTATTTTCTTGAGGCTTCATTACTTAATTATTCTGCTTAGCTGCCTAGTTGCTCTCTTACTTTTTATGTTTCTTGTCTATCTATTTCTGTTATGATGCTGTTGTAACAACAAAAAAAATCACAAATAGGAAACGCTATTTTAAATCACTTAAATTCTACTTCCAGATAAAATGCAGGAGATGGACTGTAGGGGAGAAATATCTTGATTTTGACTTTGCCCAAGGCATCTTGATTCACAGAAGTTTAGAGCTGTCGGAAGAGGATGCCAAGTGCTCCAGGGAATTCCAACATAAACTGAAATATCCAAATGGCCAGAAAATCCAGACTCAGCTTGAAGGTCTCTATCATGGTGTGTTTAGGCCTTTACAGGGAGGCAGCAGGGATGTAATCAGCAGAGTTTCCAAGCGTGGGTCTATGAGGTAGTGACAGGCAGAAGTGCTCTAGAACATCAATGAGGACACAGCTTTTAGAATCCAACAGAGAACTGGCCACAGAAATCTAATGGGTAAGACCCAGAAACCCAATCTGTACCTCTGGGTAAGGAAGCCTTGAGAACCATGTCACTGGGAGCAGTGTTCACCAAGCACTGTCAAAATCTCAACACAGGGAATTACTCCTCGCTTTGAATGATGTCAGTTCTGCTTTTTGGACAAAACCGCCAGGTCACATTTCAGATTTTAGTCAGAGCTTAATGAATCTGACACTTCAAAGCCCTACTAATGGTTGACTTTCATATTGGCAAGTTCTGTTCTGACAGATATTAGAATTCTGCAGGATAAACTCAGTCCATTAGTGTTTTTCTTTTAAAATTGTGCTCTATATGCTTTTGCCGTAATCAATGTAACTTTTTTTTTTTTTTTTGCTAATTGAATGAATACTCAATACATATTCATGTGCAGATGGCAGGGGCTAATCTCTGGACCCTGCCAATCCTTTGCATCTGGGTGAGTGTCAATGAACAATATTCTCTAGCTGTAATAATGAAGGCATTTTTCATAAACAACTGCAAATGTTACCGAATAACTGTTGACATTCATTTTATTCATACAGAGTTTCAGTAGCAACAGCAGCTAAAGTAGCCAAATTATCTAATTTATCATAAAATAGAGATATCCTTGTAGATAATTTATTTGCAAGGAACATTTTTTTCATATGAAGTGGTATTACTGTCAGTTACTTCAAATGTTTTTATATGTTGGTGTGTGGCACTACTTATGTTCACAAGTTATCGGTTATTTGGGATGAAGTATTGTATGTTTGGGAACTGTTAATAATCTGCTTTTGTTTAGTCTTTGAATTTTATTTTCCAGAGATGAAAAACTTTTATTAGTTTGATTCTATTTTTATATACATTTGTGCAGAGATTAAATCATCACCAATTTGGATTTCAGGTACTGTGATGCTCAGCTTACTCTGTGTTAGACCACATCAATTTGGGCACCTTGTCATTTGTAATCTTACTTAAGAAGTTTATTGTAAATCACAAATGCAACCAAAATTTATATCACTAGATACAAAGAGCTCTCTTTAAAACTGTTCCCAAATGAATAATTAGTGTTTAAATAAAAATTGCTATTTGGACAGGAGTAAAGAACAGGGTTATGTAAATCTTCCTTAAGTCATTTTCAGACAAGCAGATCAGAGGTTTACAGAGGAAGACTTGAGTTCATCTTTCTTGTGTTCTTGATAAGTACCAGAAATAGAGAATTTGCCCTGAGATCAGTGTTTCCAGCTGCCTACTTCTGATTGTGTGAATACCTTGTGCCTGACTTTGGGCGGTGTGGAGGAGCAGAGCTTGGTTTCAATCCGTTTAGATTTTCAAACATTTTGAATAATGAACCTATTATAAAACGTAGTGCTTGCTGAGAAGCACAAGCTTAGTCTTTCTCTGTGACCGTGGCTCACCTGCAAGTCTGAAATTGGAAATCTACTTTTACATCTAAAAAGGACTCTGAGGATCAAGGTAGTATTGCCTCTGCTGTGAATGGCTTGCAGACTGAAACAGAAATCCTATTTAAAAAAAAAAAAAAAAAAGGCGTGTCATGAAACTGTTATGGTTGCTATATCCTAATAATTTGCTTTAAAAGATTGTGGGCTAGATCCTAGTAAATTCTAAAAACCACAGCTTTCAGGAGTGAATAATTGAGGAACTTGGCCAGCTGTGAATCTAGCCATAACCATATATTTCTATATGCATGGCAGCTTGGCAGGCTGGAAAACCCCTTTCTATCCTTCCTCACTTAACATACTAGCATTGTCCTCTTGAAAGAAAAAGAGACTGATAACTGGCCCTGCTGCCTCTGAAGAAGCCGATTAGCCTAAGGAGGATTTTAGATAGACTGCATTAGATAGATTGCACTTAAGTTTGCCTCTGGTTCTTTTTGGTGTAGTCCGTTTGTTTTTTGGAATTTCTCTGAAATCATAAGATGTTCCTTGCTCCTTGTTGGAGATAGTCTAATGATTATAAATTAAATTAAAATAAAAGAATTTATTGCGCCTTGTGATGGAGCTATATATGTTGCTCAGTTCTGTCATCTCTGAGACTTTCCAAATATCCCTAGGATGACCTTTTTTCATACAGAGATTTAAGCTATGTTCTTTTTAAATGTTTTTTTTTCTGTTTAAAAACACCTGTACCTTTAGTTTCAGCTTCGCAAACACATGCTTATCTATTTTATCTAAGTGTTTAATCTGAAACATTTAAACTTTTTCCACAGTCCCCTCATTGTATAGAGAAGGTGATTTTTGAACTACAAAAGAAAGGGCTCCCTTCCCATCGGAAGTGCTCTAGTGTCCTGCTCCCTGAGTAAGCTTAAGGGAAGCACCTTGTTTGAATTTTGAATATTTTTTTTGTATTGGTCTGCTCTTTTTATTTCCCTAGAAACTCCTATTGCCCCATCCAAGTTTTTTTGTTTGTTTGTTTTTTCTTTCAGGTTGTGTAGATAACAAGTTGTTTAGATCACAATTCCCCCACCCCCCCCCCCCCCCCCCCCCGACTTGGAAAACAGCTGCTGCTACCTAATTCCTGTTACAATTACTCCCAGACTGTGAAGAAATCAAGAAAAATACATCTGAAGTGTGTCTCTGATGGTACTCGTGCAACATTTGCACTGCAGGGTGGTTTTAATTCTTGCTGGACCTTCATCTTTGCTTCCTCCTTCTGTCACCCACCTCAGAATTTATTCCAGGCTTTTGCAAATTAGCGTTGTGACTTAATATTATAGAATAGTGTGTGATGGATCTAATTTTTTTAATAAAATCAAGAAAAAAAAAAAGAAATAAAGTAATTTATCTTTGGCCATTAGTTTATGAATATGTAAGTAAAGCCCATTATAATACAAAGTACATAGATACCAGGGTCTTGAGATGGAAATATTTTAGCAATGTGTTCATAATAGGTGTTTTCTTTGTGTAAGTGTTGGGCTGAAATGTGTATAAGCACTATTTTCTGGGCTCTGCAAAAGAAGGAAGATATCAAGTAATGTAGGAAAGAAAGAGAATGAAATATTAATCACTGGGAGATGTGATAAGCATGAAACAAGGGATGTATGTATTAACTGAAGGAGGAGAATGGGAAGGGATAGGTGCAATCCAAGTTGGAAAGGGGATATTTTGGGAGTAATTTATCCTAAATGGGGATCAAGGCTGTGGAGACAGTCTTCCAATAATCAGCTATGGGTTTGGACTCTTTTTGTGTTCTATGTTTCATTTTTCTTGTTACCATTTAAGTGTATTTACATGAGATGGGTGTACCTGTCCATGAAGAGCAAGCATGGGTATCTTGCAGGAGCTTTTGACGAGCGGTGTTTAAATGAATTGGAACATATTGCACTGAAATGATGTCAAGAACATAGTACCTTGAACAGGTTTTATATCTTGCCTAAAATGCTTCTCACCTTCTAAAACCTGCATGGCCTCTAAGCTATGATTACAAAGAGGTGTCTTCCATCTCTTGAATCCTGAATAAAAGTGGAGTATTTAGTATATAGTAGAAACTCTCCCTAGGATTAGACTGTGTTCTCATAACTGCGTTTGTTCTATGTCTGCTTTGCCTCCCATGTGTTATATCCTGTGCCTAGTACTGCCTATTGATGATTGCTGAATCTTTTACATGTGTTATTTTTCCTTTTTCCTTTTTTCTATTGTACATGCAAATATTTTAGTGATACTATAATATCAATTAGGTTAAATTAGTTGATGTTGCTTAATGTTACAGATACTGTTTTATCAAGTATTAACAGCATAAGAGCTGCTGCTGCTGCAGCCTTGCAAATGGTTGGCTTCTGTATGAAAACAGAGCTCAGCCAAGGGCCTTTCAGGCCTTTCTCTGATAATTCCAGTGTAAGAACTTCTCTGTATGATTTCTGTGATGTCTGTGCTTTGAATGTAACGGGGGAATTGCCCTAAGTTTCTGCTGAACATCTGAGTCCTTTGGCTGTGAGGTGCTCTGCAGTTGTAGCTTGTGCCATCCCGGCTGTAGTTCTCTGACCAGGCAGTGTGAATGAGGTTGGGGATAACAGCTTGCTGGCAGCAGCTGTCTTGGCTGCTTCAGTCACTATTGGGCAGTGGAAGAGTAAGAAAGAGAAGAGCCTTTTCCCTGTTCTGCTTTCCCTGGAGGAATTTCCCTTAATTATTCCAGTAGCCCTTCATTATTCTTTGCTGGACTCTCTAGTATCTTCCCATTTCTCTGCAGTGGGGGGCCCAGTGCAGGCCACGGTACCCCAGGTGAGAACCCCAAGGCCGAGTGGACGGGCAGGTTTAGCATCTGCGTTGACCAGCTCGCAGAGCTCGGCCTGCTCAGGCCCAAGGTACCACTGGCTGCCTTGGCCCCGTGAGTGTTTTGCTGACCCGTGATGGACTTGTGAGCCACAGCTGTCCCTGCAAAGCTGCTTTCTAGCAGGTCTGCCCCGAGGATCTACTGATGCGTGGGATTGTTCCTCCCAAAGAGGAGAGGCGAAAAAGCTATTTGGGAAATGAAAACTGGTAAATGATGATTCTTATAATAATAGTGTAGCACCGTAGAAAATACCAACACCTTGGTTAAGGAAACCATCATGTGTCTTTTTCTATTGGATGAACTCAAAGCTAGTTAACGAAATTTGTTTGAATGAAATAGTGATATAGGCTAAAATCATTTAATATGGAAGAATGAAAGCTGCTTCATCCTTGTAAAACAATTGGGAATATGAAGATGGAGCAAGTAAAGCTTCTTAAGGAGTCTTGGGCAGAGCTAGATATTGTCATCCTCTTGGATTAGCTGAATCACTGAAAAGGCTACAACCCCTAAAAGTATAATCCAGAAGTTCCTTTAATTTATTTTCATTTTTAAATAATTCAAGGTGAAATTGTAAATTAAGATACATACCTTAATGCTAAGTGCATTAATGCTAATACATGCTAAGTTTTTTTTTTTTTTTTTTTTTTTTTTTAATTTGGGGGGCGGATAGCTGTAGTAGGTCACCTCTGGCAATGGTGACAAGTGAAAGACGCGTTATTTCTTTGGAAGCCAAGAATCCCAGTAGATTATGTGCAGACAATTTTTTAGGATGTCTCCAGGCTAAAGCAATTCAGGTGTCTTTAGGTCTCTGATGTGTTTTCCAAAGGGCTGCAAACAATAAGGCAGTAATGCAAGTAAATCTGTCCTGAGCACTTCAGAGTAGTTCCTAGAACTTGCATTGAGTCGAAATAAATTGTCATAGGTGTGGCTGGCAGTATCAAGTAAAGCATACTGTAAAGGATACCTACAGTATCCTTTATGATTCTATACTAATTACTATCCTGTTAGATATTAGATATATATCCTATTGCTGTATCCTGTAAGCAGGATATATTAAGGCCTTTGCAGACTTAGTAGATGGTAGCAAGTCTTTCTGGAAAGCACAAGCTGAGGAAAGGTCCCAGTGAAAATGGGTGATCCTCTTCTGAGTCTAATGGGGAGAGTTGTGTTTTGTGTATCTGTGTCCTGTTTATTCATTGTCTCTTTCATCTGTTCTTAATTCATTGTACTGGAGTAAGACTCAGGCCATAATTATTTATATTCCGCTGTTTGCAGTAGCTCTTGCCTTGGATATTTGTGCTTCTCAATGTTGTAATTGAAAAATGAATGTCTTACATCAGCTCTTGAAAACAGACTAGCTATAAAAAATGTAAATGATAAATCAAACTGAAGGGACTGCTCAGACAAGGTGCTAAATGTATCCCTGTTTAGTCTGGTTTTAGCTGCCACCATGACTTTAGGAAAAAGGGAAAACATCCAATTGGATTGGGCTAGATGAAAATCAGTTGAGAACTAGTGAAAATTTTGACAATGAACGAGGGAAATATGCAAGTCCTTCCATCTTGCACTAGTAAGAGTTGGAGTTCTTTTTCTTAAGGAAAAGAACAAACTGATTTTGCATGTCAGAGACAGGGGAATGAAGTAGAGAAGCAAAGAAAATAATATCTGTAGAAGTTAGTCACTTATCCCTTCATGGATCAGGGAAATTATATGCTCTTGCTGATTAGGTAACAATTCTATTATATAAAGGTCTTTATCTCAGTACCTGAAGGTTGTTAACCTATTCAAGAGAACTGAAGGGAAGAGTATAATTAAACATCTTGGAATGAATTATCAGAAACATCAAAAATTAAATTTGTATGGCTTGCCCAAATGTTCAGCAAAGAGGATAAGACTGAAAATTATCTTTAAGTATCTTGATATGCAGAATATGTGCTTGATACTTAGGAGGGGCAATGTCATGTGCTCTGCTGGTAAAATCAGGATGGGGAGCAAGGGCAATTATCTTTGGATCTTGTTTCTATTGGGAAGGGGGCTTGATCTTCCTTATGTGGAAACAAATAGGATGTACTTTATACAGGCTAATTTCCTAACATCCACTGGAGCAGTGTTTTTTATTTTATTATTATTAAATAAGGATACTAATCAACTTACCCTAAAGGAGAAAGATTTGGGGCTAATGCTGCATGCCTTTACACATCTCATGTTTAGTGGAGCTCAAATAACAAATGGTTCATTGTTCTGTGTGTTAAATGGTCTTTTTGTTGGTATAGGGCATGGTAGGATCAGGGAGCTACAGGAAAATACTTGGAAACTGGCTTCCTATTGGGGATGTAGTTATGTTGCTTCCAGTCTTTTAGTCAAAATACTGTTGGAAAGGTTCAAATTAGTTGGAAACTTTTAGTGTGAAGTGTATTTCAATTAAGCTGTTTATATTAGAGTTTGTAAATGAGAAAATTGTTTTTGTAACACTAGTGCACAACTAATGTGTTTCTTTTTGTTCTAGTACATGAGAAAGTAGAAAGCAGTAGGGACAGAATTTCACCAGTTCTGACAAATAAGTGATTTATTCTACATGAGAACAAGTGCCTACTCTCTTCCTTGGCAAGAAATTTGAATGCAAGAGGGTAAAGCTGATATAGTTGTTGCTGTTAGCTACTTAACAGTAAAAGATCATGCGTGTTTTCCCCCCACCCCAGTTGAGGGATTCCTCCCCCGCCCCAATCGCCCTTTAAGATTGTGGAATGAATGATTCAAGTCCAAATCTTTATTCAAGTGTTTCTAATATGTCAAATAAATAAATAAAGCTAAGTTTAGAGTCCCTTGCAGGGAGAGAGGTGGAGAGAAAACCTCCTTGTGTCCTTTCCCCTGTTTGAGTACCCTTGACATGAAGTCTGCCCTCAAGTATATCCAAGGTGTTGATTCTAAGTTACCATGTTTCAGTTACCATGCTGCTGAGGAACAGATAGTTCTCACTTGCAGTATCACTGACCAAAATCACCTTTTTTTGTTCCTTTGAAGTGGTTGCTGTTTGAGATGTTAACATATGTAACATCTTTCTCCCATGTTTTTCCTTTCTCCAACCTGATCTCTCAATATTTACATTCAAAACACTCCTGAAGTCCAGTGAGGCTGCAATCTCCTTGCTTATCTTCTTTAATGTTGGAGGGAGTATTGCCTGGTTAAAAGAAAGTCAAAAATCAAAGTTTGCACTGGTTTATTGCAGAAAGACAAAACTTGAGGTTTTACAATGCAATGTATGAATTATTTGTGCTGGTGTTTCTGCTCTACTTAACTAAAATATTATTAATAAAGCTGAACTATTTTAAGTGTGGATAAGGAACCAGGATCTCTGGAAAAAGTTTCATTTAAGCTCAATGTTATTTGAAAGGAAGGTAAATTAAGTACTTAGCAATTCTTCTTGTTTTGATACATATGGATAAACAAAAGCATGTGGTTAGCAAGCAGTATAAGGGTTGACAAAACATTTTCCTTAGCCTTGCTTATTTCAGTTGCAGCCATGTGCTTCAGAGAAAGTACCTGGTATTTCATTAGATTATAAATCAAAAAATCCATTGAAGTACCCTGAGAAAGTGTAAAAGCTTCATTTAGTTTAGGCCAGGTCAGTCAGTTGTTGCTGTTGGATTTCCCAAGACTTTAAGCTGACACCAAGATAGCTATTGCTAGGCTACCATAACACCACATCCCAGTGAAAAATACTGCCATAATATCATTACTTCTTAAAAATATATAGCTAGTTTTCATTTCCCCGCTGACCTCCATTGTGTCTCTTGATATCCTAACTTAGCAATTTTTGTACAATTTTGAGCACTCAAATCTTCCTTCTCTCTCTTCTTTTATCATATCCTCTCAAACAGGTGAGTCACCTCCTCCTTGGGCAGCTCATTATTGTGAGTTCAGCTGTTCTTCCCAAGGCAGGTGCTGCACAGCGTGCCCAAGGGTGATATTTGCACTCTGATAAGCGCATGTTAGTGGTGCTATGCACTTATGTGGTAATAGAGCATTCTTACTCACATGGGTTTTGCTTCTTGAAGTGGTTTCAGTTCACATTTGTGGGTTGTTCAGCATTATTTCTCTTGATCTCATTTTTCTTAACTTGAAAAGGGAGAAAAAGATTAGGGATATCCTAGGGCACAGAATGCTTTGGCCACAGAGCAGGTAATCCAGGTGAAAGAAACTGCCTATTGGGTTGAGGCCTGAGAGACCATAGGTTTGACTTTTTAGTAGGTATTTATAACCAGGCTGTTGAATTACCAGACCACATCTTTTCTCTGCATGTTATTTTTTGCTTAAAAATATATATATAAGTGATTTCATTCCACTTTTTTAGAGCATAGAGTTGATGTTTTTTAAGTACCAAAAAAGAATTAATAGGTGCTCCCTGCCCTCTTTCAGCATTTGTCAACTTCCTTCAGAACCTCTTTGCTGTTGACAATTCTTTTTTTTTAATTATTTGTGTATTATTTATTTTATCTCTATACTGAAAATAGTATTTTAATGTAGAGATTTGTTAAGCTCCTTAGGAAATACTGTTGTCTCATATCTTAGCTATGCTCTGAGATTATTCCTGAATTATATGAGTGTCAAGAGAACCAAGATATTTCTGCAGTTTCGTATTGTTTTGGTAAGTCTTTGCTGTAAAACATTCTTGTGTGATATTATTTTGTGTTTAGACAATAGCTTGATGATGGCAGTGTTCTTCTGCATCTGTTCAGGTAATAATGAGCTTTCGCTTATGAAAGAGCTTTATAGCTTGGGACCAAATTGGAGGGGATGAATTCTTCCCTTCAGGAAACATCTACTCTTCCCTGTATGTGCTGGGGTGGGTTTTTTTGTTTGTTTGTTTGTTTTTTGTGTTTGTTTTTGCTTGTTTGTTTTCTTTCTGAACCTTTTTGCCTGAAGGAGGTCCCCTTACTGGGACAGAGCCAGGTGCACTGGAGGGAAATGTTGCTTAATAGGACTTGTTTCTAGCAAAACATGGAAGCAGCTCGTAGAGGTAGATAAACTTGGAGCAAATTTAAGATGCTTAGATAGAAATTCCTGTGTAGCTTTGCTGCTTTTCAGAAGGCTTATAGTATTTGGAATTCTGGAATTTAAAGGTGAAGCTGTGTTGATGTGCCAAATCCTCTCCCGCATCCTTCTCCTCCTTCTAAAAGCACTGGAGTCTTTGGGCTTTCAAACAAGCATGCTGTTTTGGTGGTGGTCACTTACTGTGGGTGAGGGAAGGCTGGGGCACTGTCAAGTTAAATTACATGGAGTATTCGTACAGAAATCTTTAAGGCAAGGTTCATTATTGTGATTACCAAAACCTGATATTGGTTAGTGACAAAAGCTCAAAACTCCAGTTGATATAACTGGTTGAAAAACATTTTACTCAGATTACTATTCAGATATAAAAGTTTTAATTGTAGTCTTAATTGCAAGGTATGTAGCTGGTTGGGATTTTTCACTATCCCTTTTTTGATTGAAAAGGAAAGCCTATTGATAATCAATAGCTGCTGCTGGATGTTGTATTTAGAGGATGTAGCACTTTCCTGTGTACAGGTTAAAAATCTGACCATGCTCCCTATTGCTGACTGTGATCTCCTCATCTAAACCAGCAGTTCTTCCCTTTGCTATGAATGCCAAACTGTCACCATACCTCCCTTCTGCTGCCTGCTTCACTGCTCATCTCTGCTTCCCTGTCCAGAACCCCTGGACTGGTGCCATCCCTGGGTTTTTGGCTTCCCAAGACTGGCAGTGGCAGCAGGGAGCCCGTGTGGGCTGCACCCAGCTCTGCCCCATGCCAGATGCCAGCTGGGCTGCGCCTCACTGCCGCTGCCACCTCTATCACTGGGGCCCTCGTGCCCCTTGGAGCAACTCCCAGCCTGGTCTCGGCTTTTCAGAGGGACATTACATTTCTGAAAATTGCAAGTGGTGAATGTTCTGCCATGTTTTTAATTACCTTCTTCTTTATGGGCAATTACCCTGTCTTTTTTTTTTTTTTTTTTTTTTAATCCCTGCTTCTTGCATTATTTACAGGTGTTATTGGATTATGCAGCTTTTAATTCAACACTAGGCTTTTAGCATCACTGAAAGTCAAGTAGTTAAGTGGTTCAAGGTGTTTCTATCCTGTAAACTCTTTTGCAGTGTTATTAAAATAAATTGGCTTATTGCAGTGCCTTTTGGAATAATGTGTAAGGACAAACTCTAATTGACTCTCACTTTAAGGTATGATTGTGATCTGTATAATTTTAGTTACTTTATTCCTGGTATTTTAAATAACGATTAAAAACTGAGCACTTGCATAGAAGAAAGGAGCTAATTGCCTGTTGAAAGTGCTTGGGGGTGTTTGCTGCCAAAATCCTAATAGAGTAGTTGGATGTATTTAACAGGTCCAATAACTTCTTACTAGAACTGGGTTTGTTTTCAGCCAGGCAACATACATCTTTCTAGAAAATAAATTTGAATTAAAGCATATGTTGTCTCATTTGTCATTTTAATTTCTTTTGCACACTTGATTTTTGTGGCAGAAGCAAATGATCCCTGGACAGCACAAAACCTAGTTTCAACAAGTTTCTAGTTAATCAGCTCTTGGCCTGTGCTGTGAGAAGAAGTTAATGTTGCCCTGGTTTCAGGGAGAAAAAGCGTTCTCAGGACTTCAGTCAAACTTTGCTTCTAATTTGTTTGTTCCTTGCTTGAGCACTGAATTCAGGAAAATGAGGGCCTAAAAATATTTTACAGTTGCATATCAGGTGCTAAAGAACTGCTGCAGACACTTTCTGTTGGATGCAGAATTTTTTTGGGAGGTAAGGAAATGGATTTCTTAAAACTGTATAGGTCTTTTCTATGTCTCACTGTTTCTTTGTTTCTGCCATAGAGTTATGGAAAGTGCTGTAATTCTGTTAAGAATAGCTTGTGCTTTGCTATTTATTCTTTAATCACATAGCTCGTACTTGAGCCAAACAAGGAACTTTGCTTTATTTGAGTATTCAGCCTTTTATTGCTGGCAGTACAAAACCCAGTAACTAGACAGTGTTGTTGGTATGCTGGGAAACGGTTTTAGGACTTTGATGAAGCCACCTTTAAAGTGCAGTTCCTTTAGCTATTAAGGCACTGATACAAAGTCTGATGGATCCAGTTCCATGGCTGTAGAAAATGAGCCCAGCTGCCTCGCTTGCAACCTGTGCCAGGAACTGAAACTCAATCTTCTGCCCAGACTAGTGGACTGGACCAGTAAGGTTTGCCCAGTTAGATTTCTCAAGCTGCAAGGCTTACATGGCAGTTTTTATAGTGTCTACAGTGGAAAAACAGCGCAAGGCAGTGGTAGTCCTGAGGGCACAGCGGGCGCTCACAGCGCTTCCCCCATGTGAACGCACAAGGGACAACAGCCTGGGGCGCTGCGCAACGGCGTGGAGGGCTGGTGGAGGCCGGTTTGCTCTCTCAGGCCACTGCTGCGTAGTGTGTTTCCAAGTTGCTAAACTTGAGTTAATCTGGAATTTGATGGCCTCCTTGAAGGCCATATTAAGTTGTTTCTTTGAAATTTTTACTTTGTTGGACTTTGATGGTTTGTGTATTAGCATTGTGGCTTTACGTGCATCTCATTTCAGCAACTAAGTGCCTTTTTGAGGAAATATTGAAAATAGGAGATATGGAGAGGATATTTTTATTGTTGTTTCTTTTTTTTTTGACTCCTGATCTTGAACTCTTGCCCGTGTAGGGTACGTAGAGTTTCTCTGGTAGTTCCTTTTCTCCATATTGACTTATCTCCTTCCTTGTGAAGAAATTCTTATTTTCCTGGATGAACTTATTCCTTTCTGCCAACTTATTGCCATAAATAGCTCTCAGGGCTGAGTTGGTCAGTTCTGCATTGAATGTTTACTCTGCCATCCTGGGACATTATGGTTTAAGGCTTCTTGACAGGACGTTTGCCTGGTGGCCCCGCTGCCATAGGCTTATAGGCTGACATAGGCTTATGTGATTAAAAGGACATGCGTAATATTACAATAATAGCAGTTAAATTTCATCTTAAATATCCATGTAAGCTTGAATTCAAGAAGGGGAAAATGGCCATGTCTTCTAGCAGCTTTCCTGTTGACACTTATGCTGCTGTATGCAACCTGTATACTGAATTTCTGAGCCTAGTGGTCCTGGGCCACCTGGTGACAGTGCTCGAGCAGGCAGGTGTCTTTCAGCCCTAACTGTCCTTGATTCTGGTTTACACCAGTGTTGCTGAACAGAAGTTATTCTTCACTTACCAAGAAGTACAGTTTCTAAAGAGTGATTTAGAGTATTTTATGCCATGCCTCGTAAAGGCAGAGCAGCAAAGTTCAGCAATGCATGCAAAGAAGTGATCCTGTCTGGAGTGCACATACAGGCACAAGCATATATATTCCTGCATTCACAAAAGAATGTGCTTTGGCTTAGTCTTGCATAAGTTTTCCATTAAAATAAAATGGGTTATGGAAAAATATAAAGAACTATAGCTACACATGTGGTCTGCCATAATGACTATTCCTTATTAAAGAAACTGCTGTATGTTGCTGCAGCAACAAATTTCTTGTGTTGAGGAGCATTTAAAGCTGCAGTACCAGCAAGACTGTTTTAACATTGTGATTTAACATAAGCTTATGCTTTTTCAATACTCCAAGTTATTTCTTGTGCAAGTTAACTACTGTGAAATAAAATACCAACCGAAAGAGACGCTCAGTTATTGGTTTTGTATGGTTGATTCTTTGATAGCATAGTGAAAATATTTCAGGAAAGTAATATTTGCAAAGTGTTTGTGAAGCTGTATGTGTGTATCTAAAGTATCACGTAATTTAATTTGCTTTGGAAACTAGTGGTGGTATTTGTGCTTGTCCTGAAGAGAGCCTGAGTAGCTGTATAGGCTTCATGAAATTGGGGATGTCAATGTATGCATTTGAAGGTGGTGAAGAGTAGCGTGTAAGTTGGTCTAGCAGTTGAACATGAGGTGCAGTTTTATACTGACCATTCTGATTGTGTTATTCCTTATTATATCTTCTATCTATGCTGTTATATCTTGTTATTACATGTAGTAATGCCTCTCCATGGCGAAGGTTCTGTATGGCTACGTACTCCAAGGGTGTCATGTAAGTGTGTAACGCACCAGGAGCCTTTGCTCTGTGAACAGGAGCCTTTGCTCTGTGAACAGG
>JASSRY010000271.1:358031-376368 GCA_032466555.1 Tinamus major | reverse complement strand
TCCAAGGGTGTCATGTAAGTGTGTAACGCACCAGGAGCCTTTGCTCTGTGAACAGGAGCCTTTGCTCTGTGAACAGGGGCCTGCCCTCGGCTGCAGAGAGCTGGGCTTTTAAAGGGAGGCAACACTGGCTTTGCAAATGCTTGGTGCTGACAGGGACGGACTTGGAAGATGTCTGCATGTATATCCGGTGCAAGTCACTTGTTCTGCACCTGTTCAGAGACTTTTGAGTATCCAGTTTAAATGGACACATTATGAATCCATATGCCAGGTTCTAGAAACCTTATCTTCAAGCTTTAAATGGAGAAAAAAAAATTGTGAAGGTGCAGTGAAACTTCCATGTTTTTGGCCCAGTGTTTAGAAATCTAGCTACTTTAGCAAAACCCACGGAGCCAAGTTGTGACCTCCAAAAGAAGGGGAACTGCTCTTAGCAGGTGTCTGTGTGCTCTTACAGTGCTTAGGAAGATGCTCCATAGGCATTTCCTGGCTGCTGGAGGCTGAGCACAGAGCAGGTGACAAACGGGACGTAGTGTTTCAGCATCATCGTTGTCAAAATCTGGGTGCGTAAGGGGCTAGTGGGGACACACACTGAATGCGCCTCAGTGAGGCGTTTTCTTTGCCGAGCTGAACAAACTGTGAATGTGAAGTGTTAAGCTCTGCATAAGCATTTGTTTCAGTGATGTGGAAGTTCACTGGAGCAGGGACTGGAATCATGGCTTTGCTAGTCCCAAGTATCCCAGTGTGACGCTCTGGTGCATTGAATGTTCCATTCTAACTTTGCTCATCTATCGCACTTTCAACACCCACACGTTTTCCTTAGTCCTAGCTGCTTTCAAAGCTACATACCATGCTTATCTAGAAAAACTGTGGAAATTTAAACCTTGCCAATTTGGCAATTCTATTATGCAGTAGTGCATATATCAGTATTTTTCATTATTTCTATTAAAAAGTGCTCTGGGGGGGATCATTTACTGAAAACCAGAAGTAAAATCTGTGATAAACTTAAAGAGAAAGGTTCAGCGTTTGCACATTAATAGACCTTTTTATAAACCACTTAAGCACATTCCTGATCTACAAGACAAAGAAGAGATTAATGTCATGAATATGATTTAGGTTAAGTTGTTCTTATACACATAAGTATAACGTACTGCTGTCCTTCAGGCTAAGAATTAAAGGTATGATGCTGACTATTAAAAATAATGAGAAACTTAATGGGAAAATTAATTTCCATTAAAAATGCTCCATATCACATTAAAAAAGTTTTTTAACTTTTGTGAAGTATATCACTTAGTGAAGTAAGTGATATACTTTTTCAGTGCTTTTGTGGCAGGCCTCTTGAACCCTTAAAGAAAGGCAACATGTATTCTGTATATATACTGAGATGTATGGGGTTGGCAGTGCAGTATGGATGTGTGTGAGGACTCTCCTGCGGCTGTTCATTCGCTGCTTGTTCTTTGGTACACATCATGCACAGAATATCTTCTGCAGACCTCTGCCCCAGCACACATCCTAGTCTTTCACATTGTCTTCCATTTTCAAGTAATCTTTTTTTTTTTTTTTTTTTCCTCCAATTTCATGTGTAGGGAAGTTTCTAGAACAATTTTGTGGGACCTGCTCAGCGCATGTGTGTGATGGTGACTCTAATGCACTTCTCAAGCCTGGTAAAATGAGCTTGGGTAGGACAGGGTCAAGTGCTGCCTTGGGTTCAATGCTGTTCTACCTCTAGAGGAGATCTCCTAAATGTGAGAAGCTCTTTTTTGTAGGCAAGAACTTAACTGAGCGGTCTCTAAAATTCTTGTGCTTGTGTATGTGGAGATTACTTTTAAATACCCAAGTTTTTCTGTTTCCGCCTCTTTAGCGCCACTTATTATGATGTGTTTGTGAACATGTAATGAATACAGTGAAATTCTAGAAGGTTAATAGGAATGTGCTTTTGTTTGACTAACCAACAAATTCAAATGTTTTCATTTTCTGCAAAGGACATAATCTCAATAGGGATTTTGAAAATAATTTGTCAGTAGAAAAAAAAAAAAAAGGAACTTCTTTAGGCTGTATGCAGCACATCTCTCTAGAGAAGGAAAGGATGATGCCAATACACAGGTGTAACACATCCATGTTCAATACCAGGCTAGGTTGCACTTGATAGTTATATCCATCCAAGCATGGACTGTATCTAAAAGTGTGGACTTGTGCTCTGACTATCCTTTCAGCAGATATGTTTTACCTCTGGGAACTATTGTGTGTTGATGTTTGATGGACATCACTCTGGTGCTTTTAAAAATAAAACACTAACAAAAACTCTCCCCTTTCATGTCCGAAAGTGATGTGAAAAGCTAAGACATGCTTGATCTAGGTAGGTGTCTAATGGCATAGCAAATACTGTCCTTATATCAGAGTGAGCAAGATATTTGCCATCTGTGTGTCCCTGGATTCAGACAAAAGTGCCTGAGCTCCTTGTGAGAGAAGCCAGATAAAGCTTTTTAACTGTCCCTGACATGGGTAAGTTCATGTAAAGCCTAAAAGAAATTAGGCTGACAAGACTGAAATCCTTCCCCACGTTTCATTGGGCACTGCACTTGTGGCTTCGAGGAAAAAGGAAGTTCCTCACCTCTTGTTATGGTTATGCTATTGTAGTGAACAAAAGTACTGATTCTTATTGTAAAATATAGGAAGTTGGGGAAGGAAGAAATATTCCTGTTACTTTAAAGCTACTTTATTTGTACAGTGGAAAGAGTTTGTTCTATGAGTAATATATTTAATATGTCTCAACATCATTTTTGATAAGCAGAACACAAAATAACTGCTTACAAACACACAAATACATCTTTCGTTAGCTTAATGATTTAAAATGTAGATCTGGAGAACTAGGTATTTGTGAAACCGATGAATCTTCCATATCTGTTTTTTCTTAATAGAATTTATGCAGTTAACTGGTCTGAAGATTTATCATTGCTTGCAGCCACTTCAAATAAATTTTTGTTAGGTTTCTACACTGAATATTTAAATTTGGAGGATTAGTTCTTGTTCCTGAAAAGCAAAACTCTTAACTAGTCTTGCTGAGGGCTTGTTCTTGTTAGCAGGTGTCTCTGTGACCCACACCTATCACCTTCGTTGTTGGTTCATATATTCTTTTTTGATGAGCAACACTTTCTCCTTTTTCCTTTTAATTGCTGTGAAAAATAAGTGTTTCACATAGTTTTCCTGACACCTCGTCTCTGATGTTAATGCCGATAGCAAAACACTAGCTGCTTGCCTTCAGTCAGCTTGTCTTTGAAAAGCAAATACTTCTCTAGCTGTGGCAGATCTACTGTAAGCAAAATGCTCTACCTGTACTGTGAGCATACTTTTTGCTATGGAAAACATATCTGTCACTGCATTATTAGATTTATCTTGTTAAGAAAAAAGTGATTCTTGTGCCTTGCTGCTGGTTTGAGAAGAGCTGGTCTGTGTTAGTCTAACCCTTCAGTTAGGAAGTTCCTGGCCATTCCTCTCATAAGAGGGGGCAGCATCCTGATGAGTGGACTATGTTTTAGGGCTGTGGTTTCCAGCTTTTTTTGGTGCTGCTTCTGGCTGCTCTTCCCTCCTTCCCACTCTGAGTCCTGCTGCCAGCCCTTCCCTGGCTGCCTTTTCTGCGTGTGTCCCACTCTAGTGCCTGCCACAGGGCATTGCTGGGGGGAGCTTGAAACGGTTAGGCCGAAGACCAGTTTTGACCTGATGTTTTCCCTCTGCACTTGTGAAAAAAATACTACAAGAACAAATCTCAGCCTTTTCACGTAGATTTCCTTGCAGTCAGAAAGTGTGTCTTAAGTTTGGTTCAAGCTAGTGAATGCTTTTACAAATGCTGAGGTTATTAAAACTTTTCGAGTCACGGTTTCCAGTGACTAATGCTCGCCCACACAACTCCGTTCGTGCTGCTGCGTGGTTGTAAGTGGCAGCGCTCGCCTACGGAGCGTTGGGAAGGGCTGCGTGGGATGGGCGGTTCAGCTCTGCACCCAATTTTAGGCACCGACATGTCAGCATCTTTTTCTCTTGGCTTTAATCTTTCAGAGGAGAAAGGATGGCAGCTAGGTGTTAGTTCAGTTATTTCTAACTGAAGAAGAAATGGTCATGCCACAATGTTCATTTGGCTTGATAGAGCACTCCATGCAGTCTCGTGGTGTTTTTCTTTCGTTTTGTTGTGTGACATCTCGGGACAATATTTTTAATGAAGGTTTAGTCTAACTCGGGGCAAGATTTCTGAAGCTGTCACCATATTCCAAGGCTCCTCATGTTACTTTCAAGGATAACGTACAAGCCTATGAGTCATTGCAAATCAATGAAGCCCATTTGTAAACACTGCAGCTCTTTGGAAAACAGGATTTGAGATAATCTGTGCTTCGTTCTTTAAGAAAATATGTTTAAAAGGAACAGTATGTTTGAAAGGCTGGGTTCTAGGAGGGAAAAAAACAAAAATCTAAGTTTTCAGTTCTTCCAAAGCTAAATTTGGCTGAGTATGCAAACTGTGTGTGGTTAGCGAAGGAGGGGCAGGTTGACTGTTTCGGAAGAATTAGTTTTAGAAGGAAGGTGTTGGGGGTGGGAGGAAGGCAGTCTGGCCCAGGTAATCCATATAACCTAAGGACACGTGGGAATAGAGAGGGCTGGAATGGCAGGGATGCGCAGTTACTAAAGGAGATGGGAGGGGAATTGGGTCCGGTGGATTCCCTCCCTTTCCTCAGTACCCTCTCTCTTGGCTTGTCTGACACAGATCTAAGTTTAGCAAACACATCAAAACACTAAACTTCTGCTGGAGCCCACAGGCATTTACAGCTGTCTGTCTGTCCGAAGAGGCTTGGAAGCCTTGGTATTGTTTCTGCAGCCAGGGGAGGTTGTGGTTGCTTATGTTGCAGCCTGGAAGGCTGCCACTTTCCTTCCTTTTGTTCAGCTTCCTTTACTGAATAGAGCATAGAAGACCAGACAGACGCTATAATCAGTGGTTAGAAAGTAATTCCAAGGTGACAATTTCAGCTTCAAACCCTGCCATCCTTGTACCCAGAGGAGCTGTCACCTGCAGATACCCCAGTCTCCAAATCCCCTTGGTTCCTCCCAGCCCTTGCTACTGCCCAGCAGCAGTTTCTTCGTCAACCGTTACAAGTGAGGAGTTAATGGAAGTGAAGATTAAAGGGAAAATGAGATGGATGTGCTTGCTTTTTCTTGTCCCTTTGTTTTGTGGGGTAGTTTATATACTGACTTCCCGTGCCACAGGTTAGCACTCAGGCTGACACCCCCTGCCCAGACTTGGCCCCCAGGGTTTGGCTGGGCTCCTCTGAACTTACTTTCCAAGCTCCTGGTCTTCTCCCTGCCCCTTAAAGCAACCCCAAGCTTCCCTAATCTACATCAGTCCAAATTCTTTGTAATTTGTCTGCTAATCACTTTGGTTTTACTTGCAAGCTTGCCTTTCCAAGCTTTGATTTCTGGAGAAAGCTGAGGAAAACTCCCAGTAAGAAGGAAGAGAAACATTCTTTGCCTAGGTGTGTCTTCCTCGGTGATGAGCAATGTACTATTTTGGTCCTCACTGCCTAGTGCCTCGGAGTCCGAACTGCTTCAGCCACTCTAAACAGAGGCCTTGATGGGACACCCCGCTTCAGCAGCGGCCGACCTGCAGCCCGGTGCAGTCACCTGCCTTTTGGCCTCAGCACAAGCTCCAAACAGGCTCTTTTGCAACTCTATTTCTTCTAGCAGCTTTGGGTATTACTTATTTGTAAAACGTTGGGAGAAACGGATTTGAATTCTATTCGGAAAGCTGCCTAGCTTCTATGATCAGAGAACAGCTTGTTCTAATTCGTTTGCGTCTAGGAATATTGTTAGCAGAGATATCAGATGCAATTAGTGCAAGCTTTGCTCTTTTCTCCGTCCAAACTTGGCATTGCTACTGCTGAGGCCCTGATACCAGGGGGCAGCCCAATAGCTGAGGAGGGGTAGCTGAGGACTTAAGGGATCCTGGAGGGGGCTCCTGCTTTACCAATGGCCACGGTCTTTGAACTTAGCATTAACATGATTTCCCTGCAGAAGGCGGAGATAATCCGGTTGCTTGTAAATTCTTGCTGGTGTGTGTGTGTGTTTTTTTTTTTTTTTTTTTTTTTTTTTTTTTAACTAATCTGTCATCTGTAGTTTGAGGTTCTCAGCGGCTTTCTTGCAGCACAGTATCTCTAAAACCCTTAATTTTTAAAGGCAAATAAACCTTTTTGAAATCTGACTCTGAAATACTAAAACTTGTGCAACTTTTAACCACCTGCTTTTTCTGCACTTGAGAGGCCTGTGGAGGTTATTTATATGGGAATTTGAGAAAATAATGTATCTTAAAAACATCATATTACTCCTTAATATTTTCTGCAATAAGTACAGTAGCAGTGCACTGCTTAAGTGCTAATACATGAAAAACTAATAGTTGTTGTGCAATCCATTTCTATATTCCTTTTTAATTGACAGTAATTTATTTTTAAAGAGTAATTTTTATTACTTTTAGTACTATTTCTAAAGCATCTATGTAAAATATCTTGACGGTATTTGACCATTTTGAATCTGCCATTTAAAATATTGGCTTAGCTTCTGTTTTTCTTAAAAGCAAGGATAATATTCTAGGTGTTTTCGTATGAAGGGGAAGGTTTTGGCTGGCAGGTTAGAAAAAGAAAAATATGCCCAAGCTACAAAAGGCAATAGTTTTAGGCACTGGATTCTTTTACCTGCAAAATCCTACTGTTGAAAAGAAGATTCTAATAATATGTTGTGAATCTAAAAGCGAGATAAGCATATAAAGGGATATCTTTTGTGTGTGTATGAAGAAAGTACATACTATATTACAAATTCTGTTGTAAATAAATACAATACTTAAAGCAGATAGTTGTATTTGGCTCTTGCAAGCTCCATCAGGTGAGGCAGTTGCTTGTAAGGGTAGAAGTTCCGATATAACTGGAGCAAAAAGACTGTCACACTGATTGGAGGAATTTTTTTCAGTTTTGAATCCCCTGTGTGAAGAAGACATTTTATATTGTGCTTTTTTTTTTAGATGGTCAAGCTCATGTGAAGATGAAAGCATAGCTTAAAATAAGCTGACAGCCTAAGTGGCGTAGAACAGGGCAGTGAATGTGTGGACCAAATGTTTATATGGAGCCCTGTAGTCAGCATTCATTTTAAAGCTTATGTGTAGTATTTGTCTTCATGTATAAGACCATCTGCTTTTTCTCTCATAAATCTCTTGAAGAGCTTTATAGAAAGCCTTAAAATGTCTTTTGATATGAGGCACCCTAACTCACTCAAACTTTTTCAAAACTGCCATTCTTCTTTAAAGCATACTCCATTTTATTTTACTGAATTACCTCAGAACTATTAAAATCATTTGACTTTCTTTAATATGAGGATAAGCTGCTAATTTCAAATAAAATAAACCACTTTCCTCTTTTTTCCATTTTTTGTTCTGCAGGTTGAAGTGACGGGAAAAATAAGCTAACAGATTTTGATATATTTTCAGCATGAATCGTGCTTTTAGCAGGAAGAAAGGTAAGAAATTTGGCTTATTTTCCATGGGAGAAAAGTGTCTTGCATAAATATTTTAGAAGATTTAATATTAGCATTGTAAAAGAAGATACTTGTGAATAGTTGCTTCTAATTAATCAGGTAGGAAGAGATGATCTTCTAACAGATGTACAGAGAAAAGCATGTCTGTATTGATAGCTATGCAAAAATTTCTGGATCATAATGCTCTTATTGAATCTCATACTTTTAATTTTATTTTTTTCCAAAGATGTGCTTGCTGAAAGCTTTTAGAACTTCTAAAGACAGTTTACTGATTTCTGTATTTATTAAATGCCTTCACTGGGTCTTTTTTGGAGAAGCTGTTTCGGAAAGCATGTTCTAATATGCCCAGTATCTCACGCTACCGAATGTCTTTTACCTATGGGAATCTATTAGGAGCTTGTAACCATCTGAGATGTACCCTTGCTAAAAGTATTTCAAACAACTAAATCTTCACATGTGTATTTTTCTTCCACCTGGCTTATTCCCTTTTGTGATCAGTTTATTATTAAATAAAACCCTTAGACAGAAATTCATAGGTACAGTTTTTCTGCTAGCTATTTTGTTATTTTGTCCTCACTTATTTCTAATATGGAAAATGCTGTTCAGTAAAGGTAAATTACTACCTGTCGTATAATACCCCTTCTAAAAATTAAGTGAAACATACTGAGTTAGAGCCTCCATTTTAATACCTCAGTCAACTCTATTGGAAAGAATACAGATATTTTTTTTTTTCTGTAGCAAGAGTTCTTCCCTGATATCAATATTCAGTCTGGAAAGGGAGTCTGTCACAACTCATCTCACCATGCATTGACAACATAACTGTAGTCAGTCTAGTACACTTATTTCCAGTATGCTTATTTGCTAAATCCAGATGCATCCACATCATAAAAGCTGTCTGGAATATCAGAAGACATATCTGGATCACAAAGAGTATGATCACTTTGATTTTCTTTTTCTTTTTTTTTTTTTTATAATCTCTCCAAATACCATTGGAGGTTGTAGTGTCAGAAGTGATAGAGATCAGTCATGTTAATCTTGAGATATGTTTATACCTTGATAATCTCAGTCTCTTTTAAGCACTTTAGGGGTTTTAAAGCAATTGTTGTAAGAGATCTTTTTAAATGTAGTGTTTCATTCAGATTTTTCTAATTGTCAACCTATTGCTTCCTAAACCGATGTACACGTTTGTCCTTATGTGGCTGTGTATACATGCAATGTTTAGGTGCAAACCAGAAGCATTAACTGTGTATCACTTCTAGTAAATGCAGGTTCATCTCCCAGTTAGATTTGGCCTTTTTTGCTAATTCTTTTGACCTTAGTATTGGAACCGGCTCATACACGTAAAGAAAAATGAGTTTGCGTTTGTTGGCTTCGTCTTATCAGAAATGTGAAAAAGTAGTGGTTCTTTTAGATAGACTTGTTGAAATATGGAGTGACTGTAATGCAAACCCTCTAGGAGTAAGAGAGTGCAACTAGGTTTTAAACCAGTGCTGAAAATGTAGGTGTATATATATTCACTTTGAACTAAACCTACTAATACAATATATGAAATCCAGTGGGCATTATTGATGTTGTGGAGATTGTAAATCCCAGGTGAATTTGATTCATCCTTTATTATTCCCTAATGGTCCTGCTTCATCCCAAAATAAATGTCAGCCTTATCTTACATATAGAAATCTGTAGAAATCTGAATTTTCTAATCCTTTTATTTCAAAAAAGGAGTTCCTAGGATTGGTAATTGCTGCTAGCCTATCAACTCATGAGATGCAGATGATATTCATAACATTAAATGGAATATATTGAAGTAATAGCCCATCACAAATCAAAAGGCTTGTGAATTCCGTTTCTATGCAATGACTTTTTATTAGTCTTGTTCATGGAAATATAATCAGATTAATTTAATGAGCAGGATCTGACAAAGCAGAAGAAAGCAATCAAAGGTATAGGATGTAGTTTATATGGATGGGCTTGCTCTGAAGTGGTCTTTAACTTTATTGTTGACTTGAGTGACGTTGCAGAGATCCCAGAATGGCAGAGGTGATCTAGTCCCACCCCCTGCTCAAGCAGGGGCACCCAGGGCAGGGTGCCCTGCGCCCCAGACGCGGCCTCGCCGGGGCTGCGTAGAGGGGCAGCTGTTGGAGTGATGCTGCCTGGCCTGTGCCTCCCTGGATCTTCCCTCCTGCCTCTCTGGACTTTGGAGGGACGCTGGCTTTCTTGCAATCCTCGGGCACCTCTCCTGTTCTCCATGTGTTCCAAGGTGGTTGGGAGCAGCCTACCTGTGATGTCTGCCAGCTCCCTTGTGTTCACTGCATCATTCATCGCCAGCACCCCTGCTCATATACTTGGCAGATGTAGCAGTCATTATTATCTTCCGTGTGGTCTGTATGTATTTTTGGTTATAAACTGTCCTTTCAAAACCACTAGTAGTATTCCAAGAAAAAAAGAAAACCCTGTCTAAATTCTCTCCTTTCTCTTCTTTCCTCTCCCCCACATAAAGGCTAGTAATTGATATTTGTATGTTGGTTTTGAAAAATATATCTTTATTGGAACAAAATTTTAGTAGGTGGAAAGGTTAATTTTATGTACCAAACATTTCTGTACTGTTTCAGTTAGTTTCACTTAGCAGTTTGACACAATAAGTGACCAGTTCTGCAGCATGTGTGTGTGCATGTATGCAAGTATCTATTTACTTATGCATTTTACCTTATGATAAATTATATATTAAAAAAAAACCAACTCCCTTAGCATGAAAATAAAGCAAATGGCATCCATGGAGTCTGAAAGCAGGGGGAAGATTTTTAGCTGGAGTGAGCTCTTTAGGAAAGAAAACAATTACCGTAGGTTTTTTTAGAGGAAAACAGGGAAAAAGAAGTATGCATTGGAAATGTTGTCTGTAGAATTCATGTTGAGCACAAATAAACCTGATTTTTCTTTGGAATTTTCCTGTGGTTGTGTTGCTTCTGTTTGGGTCTGTGTAGAATCATGTTTCCTTTGGTGAGGATAGCAGTTTGGCAATACCATCCCCACCAGTTCTAAATCTTCTGGCATTTTTATACATGATGTATTTTCTATTATCCAGTTCTTAATATGAGAGTGGGAGAAGAATAGTATAATTTTCTGCTGCCTATTTATCTACATGATCTTCAGAGAGTGGTGTAGAAATAATTTTCTGTTCTCTGCTTAAAGAATATTGTAGGCAGCTCAAAAGAAATCCATAAAATTAAGTAATGATATTTAGCAAAATGCATATTTTAAGTTTCATAATGAAAAGTTAAACTCCTTAATCACAGAGCATTAAATACTTATTAGAACAGCGACAACTCCTCCAAAGTCTTAACCCTTTGAGAGTCTCAAGCTTTTTTGTTTTTCCCCTCTATAATAATTTCTACAACGTCAGGATTAATGTTTTACTCTGAGCTTTGCCAGTGTTATCTTGAGATCTGCCGGCTAATATGTTCTTGCTCTGGAGCAGTCATCTATGATATAGAGTTGTTCAAGTGCATTATTATTGAGCAGCTTTTCCGAGACAACTGAGATTGCTTCCCAAGTTGCATAGGTGCCCTGCTAGCTAACCGGGTATCTAATTAGAGAGAGCATTTGTTGTTTTCTTTGAGCATGATAGTTCAAGGTGGACGTATATTTTTTAGCTTTGGTGGCAATTTTAGAAAATGAGTTAGAGAAAGGTCAGCAGATGTTCTTTTCAGAGACACTAATGTGTTTTAGTACCCATTCTTCAACTTTGTGTATTATTCTATGGAATTGTTTTCATTCACTAAAATTAAAATAAATTTTGACTGTGGATTATAAAGCCATAATTTGATAGCAATCAGTGGTGCCTTTGCTTTCCTAGAACTTTTTTTTATAAAACCTTTGGTTAAACTTGGAAAAATATCTTGTGAAATAAAGCCCATAAGAATCTTAAGTGTTGTGCTTCTATAAGCAGGTATGGATGTTACAGATTAGCACTTTATAGTTGTTTAAAATGGTTACTGCTACTCCTTTCTTTCTGGTTTATCTGCATTTTAAAAAAACATTTTTTAGTCACACAAGCTTTTCTATTAAATCATTTTAATGTTGTTGAATTAGAAAATTAAAATAAAAATCAGTTTTAACTTTTTCCAGTTACTGAAAATGAACCAGGTTTTCCTGTTTTCTTGCCCAGCCAAACAAGCTCATGTAGTGTTCTTACTTTGACAGTTTTATGTTCTTGAAAAAACTCACAATTTCTTTTAAGTTTTGACAAGACTTTGCCATATTTCCTTATACTGGAATATTTGAATAATTGACTTCTAAATGAAATGATGGGGGAAGATGATTTGTACATACTTGCTAGTGACAATTTTCGAAAAGCTTTTTGCTTAAGTTATACTTCACCAATGATGTCTTCAGTTTATTTAACTCGGGGCTTTTAGCAGAGGCTCAGTGTAGCTCTTCTGGCAGCACCAAGATAAGAGGTAGAGGTGGAAGAGCTCAAATTTTCTTTTTTTTTTATCCCTTTTAATTTAGGGCACTGTGTTTAAGTTTATAGTAACAGCAAAAACTAAGTGCAAAAGTGACTTGCTCATTACTGATAGCTTGCACTAATATTTTCTTATCTTTCCTTTCTTGTTAAGTGTCCTAAGTATTGCCATCCTTAATTATGTAGTGTTAAATTGGTAACTTGTGCAATGAGCATTACTCTTCGAGGAAATGCAAATGCTAGATTCTTTTTAGTATTTTGTAACTATGCAAACTGAATGTAGCTTGTATTGTTCTGTTATTTTAATAAGCAGCTATTTAAAACCATGTCCTGAATATTTTGAGGGGAGGATACAGAATGGCTAAACATTCTGGAGAAGCCTACTCTGTTCTAAGAAGATAAGGCTTCCAGGGTCTTGGCTAAGAATGAGTATGTTTGCAAGGCACATTTTATGCTTAACAAAAGAGGATTTTTTTGGAATTATGTATATTCCCTGGTATAGCCCTATATATTTATGGGGTGGAATTTGATTCAATTTCAATTACTTAAGTTTATTGCCACTTGCTGTTTTTAACACATACAGATTGATTCAGTCTCTATAGTTTATTCCCAGAGAAGGTAATTGAGGCAAACACTGTAGTCGAATCTTAGAAGAATATTCATAGATTTATAACTGTTAATTTTTAGGTATGGCATCCAAACAAAAATTCTGGTACCGAGCATTAAATCTCTTTGATTAAGGTGTCAGTCTTGTTTGCAAGGAAGAAGACCTACCTTATGAAAGCATTTTCTCACTAGCCAAAGTTCAGTTTGTGAGAACCCATTCTGCTAGAGCACAGGATGAAAGAAATGATTCAAGAGGGTGACAGGTTTTGTGTGTGTCTTCTGAAGACTTTCTTTCCTATTAGCAGGAAGGCATCTCTCATGTGTTAAAGGATTTTGCGTAAGAAGAAGAGCAAAAGCTCAAGTTGTTCAAGAAATTTGTATTTTCACTGTAACACTTAGGGTATTCAACTCAATCCTATATTCTCTGTGCATTAGATTAAGCATAATGGCCACTCAGACTTACGGTTTTATAAATGCTTTGAGAACAGAGGTAAGTAGAACCACTTGTCATGTGCATCAATGGCAAGTGTGGGATTTCAGGAAGTTTATTAAAGATGCCCTGGTAAGCAGGTTTCACTCTTTAGAGGGGGAAAAAAAAAGGGCAATAAAAAGGGCAAGTAACATGGAGAGGAAGGTATCTGAAAGTGTGGGGAGAAGGCTTTTCTGCACTGTTATTACTTTCCCTTATTCTGGGGTCAGCTGTGGCTGCTTTCTAAGGTAAAGTCTTCATTAACTACAGGCAAGTGCTGCGCAGGTCTGGGTCTCTCCTGCAGCTCCAGGGTGTGTTGGCCTCGGTGTGTGATTTCTGTGCACGTTCCACGAACGTGGCCCCTTCCTCCCACTGTGAACCTGCAAGTGTGGTTACCTGCACTTGTGCAGCGGCTCCAACTCGCTGGCCCTGAGTAATGTGGTGTACTGAGCACTTGATGTGAAATGCAGATTGCAAAAGGACCTTCTGGCTGTAATGGAGAGGAACTGGCATGATTTGGAGGGTTCTGGAAAGGAATGAGGTCTCAGTTCTGAGTACGGTTAATCCGCTTACCATTAAAGTGCTCAGCCTCTCCCCCCCGACCCTCGCAATCCATTTCTCAAGCCATATGTCTTCAAAATGCTGATTTTATGCACTTTTTCCACTGGTTTTAGCAGACTAGTATATGCTGGCACAGGGTAAAACCTAAGAATCCTTTCGCCCACGTAGAGTTCTCTTGAAAATTAGGCTGGATGCTGCCCTGCTACTATAGGGAATATCGGAGTTTAAACTGCAGACTTCCATGGCAGGTATTTGGGCAGGCATTGCATGCAAGCTAAGGGATTGCTGACCTTGTTAGGCAGGGCTGTGCCTTACCCTGTGCACCTGAATTCCCAACACAGATCTCTTCTCTCCTTTTCTCCTTTGCACTGTAGGGTTTGGCAAAAGCCCACCACATGTTCAGGCCTTGTCCTACTAGAACTGCCAGCCATAATCCTACTTCTGCTTTAATGGTCTTAGGATGGTTCAGACTCAACTGAATTTTATTTCTCAACAAATATCTGAGTACTTATTTGAACTTTCATGCAAGCGCTAAGTGCAAAGCACCATAAGTGAAGAGCTTCAGAGGAGTTCTAAAATATCTATAGCTTTCATAGCCCATGCCTCTTCATTTTCTGCTTTCATTATGTTAGATGAATGCATTTGTCAGTTTTTGTTTTATTCAGGCTTTAAGGATTTTTTTTTAGAGCCCGTGGCATTACTTATTTGTGAAGTCTCTAGATCCTTCTGCTATAATCAATAAAATAATAATGTGGATAGTGTTTTTCATTGTGTTTCAGTGTAGAGTTTCATATTTTGTTTATTGCTTCAGAATGAATAATTTAGTAAGCGGTGAAAACCCATTTAAAATTGACTTTAGAAGCAAGGGAGAAAACAAATAGCAAGCCACATATACCTTAACTATTTAAATGAATATCTTTTATGAGTTCTCTGTTTTCATAGTTTTCAGGTTTGTTTGCAAAACTTTTTCTGAAATCTGGTATTTCCCAGCTGCTGTTGAATCAAACTAACTCTAAGCAGTATTTCAAACAGCTTTTGAAAGATAATGGCAAGAGTCTAAACTCAAAGTTTACAATTGCACAGGAGAAGCTGGTAACAAGAACTTCTCTGTAATGTCTGCATTATGTTTTGCACAACTTTGCTATGAGGGTAGTTTTTTTTATTGATTTTTTTTTTAATGCTGTTAGAGGTGCCCCCCCACCCCCTGAGATGCTGCCATCCTTTTAACCACTAGCTGCTTCTAGAGAAGGGGCTTCTAAGATCAGTGGAGAGCTTGGCACCTGTGTCAGTGTCTGCTGATGGAAATGCTGCTGGCTGCCTCAGGCCTTTAATCGTTGTCTTGAGTTTTCAAAGGATCCAGGTATCTTTCTGGTGTCCTGGTGACTTACTGATTTCCTCTTCCCACTGAGCTGACAGCATCCATCCATATTCCATATCTGCCCTTAATTAGGGTGCCAGCCTGTACGAGAACCCTCTTGTAACAGTGTTCCTTCCTTCCCACAATCTCATGTTGTTGTAGCTTTACGATTTCAGGTTTTGGAGGCAAGTGGGTGGATTTAAAAAGTGACTTTATATCTAATACCAAAATGATCACCAGCTGCTTAACTAAGATCAGCCTTTCAGACTTGCCCCACTCCACCTCCCGCAGCAGAAATAGCATCTTGTTTCTTCAGCTTTGAACGTGGCCAGCTTGGGGATGGGAAGAGGGAGAGGAAATATTTTGGACTAGTTAAATGTATTGGTACCTTTCTAATTATTTGTCTGCCTATAGAAATCATAGAACCTTATTGGGCTGGTGCTAGTTACTAAGGTGAATGCGGGATGATTTTTTTTTTTTTAAAGAAATAGAAAATATTAATTTGGGATACTTTTACTACTGAATTTTTTTACTACAGAAAATTACTGAACACTCAAGTATGCAAGTGTCCTGCTGAAGCTGGTAAGGAGTTGAGGTGTAACAAAAGGGATGTTAAACTCTTGCATCAGCAAGATGCAGGCCTATTTAAGACTTGAAGTTTCCCCTGAGTAGGTCTTGGCTCTGCTGGAGCAAGAGTGAAGGAGCAGTGGAGTCCTGCCCTGTGTGACTGCTGCCTCTGCATCTTGGTCTTTTGGTCAAACCCAGTGACTTCATTGGTTGTCTGACTTTCAGTAGTGAAATAACCTGAAATATGATGCTTATATTTTGGGTTGTCAGGCTTTATTTTAATATTCTTCGTTCACATTGACTATCACTTTTTCATCTTTCAGCTCAGCTTTCAAACTTGTGCTCTATACCAAAACTAGGTTCAAATTGGAATATTTTTCAGGATATTAGTTCTCTTCTTGGTCCAATATTCCAGTCACAACCCACTGCAGTGCATAAGCATAGTCCTGGCTGCATCTGAAGGGAGAATTCCTGTTTCCTTGGTTAAGAATTGACACTGTCACTTTTTAATGATGGATCTCAACATTTTGTTAGATAGAGTGAGGTTTACTTAAATAGGAAAAATCTCCTTCCCTAGCTTTGGAGTTTTGATCCTGTTACAATGGTGGCTGTGGTGACTCCCCTGTGTTAATGGGTTTCTTGCTGCTTGTTTATTCAGAGGAGTTGCTTGGTGGTTTAATGTCAATAAACTTTGCAGCATTTGCTCTGGATGAGTCAAAAATAAATGGAATGAGTTTTATTTTTCTTAAGTATTACTGAGAGAACAGTTAACCACTATATTGCAACTCCTGTTAAAGGCACTATCCAAAGGTAGAATTTTGCTTTAAGCTATTGTTCCATTACTTAATTCCATCAAGTTCCAGGTTTTGTGACTTTAATTCATGCTAATAAAAACAGAAAAAGTCTCATGTTCTAAATACTACTCCCTTTTGAATGTGCAGAAAATACTTAGTGCTGTCTTATAGAATTTCTCCTGCAGTTTTATTTTAGTATTTTGGGTCTTAGTACATTTTTGTACTTTCTTCATTTGAAAGCATTTTTAGAGGGTTTCTGAATTTCTGATACAAATCAGATATTTTTAGTATTTAGAATTCCATCTTGTGTTATTCGTTTTAATTGACCACTTAAGGAAGGAAGGTGCATTTCAAAACCAGTTAACTCATGATATTACCATATAAAATGCACAGAGGGAAATGTAAGATGATAATGTGGTCTCCTGAGAAGTGCAAATCATGAAAATAAAATATGCACGTTTATTTAGAATATATAATAAAACATTATATAAGGTCTGAATGTATACAATCTGTCTTTGTTTAGCTCTGGAAGGAATAGGACTGTTTTTGTTCATTTTTCCTTTGATAATTTTTCAAGAATAATTTCTTAATCTCTTAATTTATCAAAAGACAAGTCACTGAAAGGACAGCATGCAGTCAGTGCTTTAACCAACAGAATGTATTGCTGTGGCAGAAGCAGCAAACACCCTTGGACCAGAAAATATATTCAACTAGGATGAACTGGAATTCTTGTGGTAAATAAAGTCAGTTAAAATCTGAAAGGTGGCCAAGAGAGGCATCCAAGCCGTTCTATGTAAAGGGCTGGGAAGTTGCGGGATACAGTACCTTGCCTTCCAGTCCCAGTAGCAACTTCAGATCTTTATCTGAATAAAATAAAGATGATTGATGCTTTCAGATAGATGTTATGGTCATTTTTTTAGCAACTGGATAATCTATTCAGTGTTTCTTTTTGCTTTCCTCTAGACAAAACCTGGATGCACACTCCTGAAGCCTTATCAAAGCATTATATTCCCTATAATGCAAAGGTAAGAAAATATGAACTTTTTATCCTTTTACCTTTAGAAGACAGCACATTGTGTCTTGCTTTGCATTTCAAAATTGCAGAGACATGAATTTGCCAAATGAGTTGGTGAGGAAAGTTATAGATGTATTGCAGATTAAAGATTTCTGTTTTCTAGGTGATAGCTGCCGATTTACTCCTGTTTCATCTGGATTGCAGCTTTCTATAAAGCATATCTGAGTTCCTGGTCTGCTCGATACTGCTCTTTAGTGGATGCCAAATAGATGTAAATTCTGAGTGCAGAGGAAAGTACAATCAGATTGTTTACAGTATCACAAGAACAAACAACAAAGGCATAGACTTCTTTTGAACAACAGCAAGGGCAATGAATCAAGAGCTTTATCGACTTGGTGTATTGAAATAGGAAGTATTCGGAAATACGGTATGATGGGGGTTTTGCACAGTAAAATCAGAAGTCTTACTCTGGTGCTTCCTCGTGCCAGATGCAATGCAGTTCTGTAGCAGTATTTTAGTCTTATAGCATCTGCTCAGAGGGAGTGCATCTTCTTGAATTTAGAAACTTGGCAAATGCCCTGCTTAAGAGGTGGAGGGAACACTAACCAAAATAACAGAGTAAACTGAGTAATCAGCAATTAGTTGCCATTAAAAGGGAAGGCTATTTTAATAAATTCCACCATGCTCTATTCTGGATAAAACTGTTTTATCCCATAATTGGTATGATTTTAAATATAAAATTAAAGCTTTGCTCACAGATGAGGACTTGGTTTCTTACACTGGTATTCCCTGCTGTTCTATTTGCAGCTTTCCTTGGGCTTAGTATTGCCACACTGAACAAGCGTTTGTAGTGGAAGCGTAAACCTCCTTCTGCTGGGTTGCCAAGTGAACATAGAATCATAGAATCATAGAATGCTTAGGGTTGGAAGGGACCTCTAGAGATCATCTAGTCCAACCCCCC